>JAWPHD010011134.1:0-86687 GCA_037043455.1 Cyrtodaria siliqua
AAATAAAACAACTAGATCTTATTTCAGAACATCATTGCCATACCATAATATGTGTATTTTTTTGTTTAAATATGTATGAAGCAAAGAAAAATGTAATGATTATTTTGTTGCATATGCAATGTTAAAATCTGTCACGTGTGTGTATAATATAAGTGTACTCTCTCTCTCTCTCTCTCTCTCTCTCTCTCTCTCTCTCTCTCTCTCTCTCTCTATATATATATATATATCTCCCTCTCACTCTTTTCTCACTCTCAGCCTGCCGGACTGCTTGTCTATCTGTCTGTCTGTCTGTCTATATATCCATCTATCATATTCAATCTCGGGTATTTAAAAAAAACGTTTAATAAAGCTATACTTTATTCGGCACATATACATTAGTATATGACCTGAACACATGGCTAGAGTACCCCCTTGCCGGAGTTCAACGAAACTTTCCATTGATGATCAGTACCAAGCCTAGTTGTGCATATCGTCGTCGTTTTCCGGTTGAATGTCTGAATTATCGCCCTTTTTACTTAGAGTTTCCGTTAAAATGTTGAATTCGTAATACGGCGTTTGAACCAATTGTGGTGCTTCACTTGTTTCATCGAAGTTTACTTTAAAATAGTTTGTGTGTCCATCTCCTCCCAAAGTTTTCAGCCGATTGCTCCGAACCTTTCAGGATGCTTACCTATGATGTCAAAATGTGCATACCTAATCTGCGTCGAAATCGACCTTGTACTACCTGAGTTAGGCGTGTTTGTGTTAGCTCCGCTCCAATGGTAAATGTATTCCACTGGGAATTAAAATGCAATATGAAGTATTTCATTTAAGGGCAATGCAATAGAAAGGTTAATATATTATAACTAAATATTCGTCAAATTCAAAACTATATTTCAGTACACATGAACATCAACACTCAATTGTAATGCGGACGCTCACTCAGAACCCCGCAGATCTCACTGTAACAAGAGAAAACACCCAGTCGTTCATCAACCTCATTCCTAGTAATCTGGTCAATATCTAGACCAGCAAACGCAAATTAGAAAATTCCCAATATTCATGTAATTAAGGGATTTCTTACGTGACCGTAATTGACATGTCACCAGTACTTAGATATCTCCGCCCAATTGTTGATGTCGGAATATATTGACAAGAGTTATATAACATAGTTGCACGTGCTTAATACACGTGCTGTTGTTTGTCGGAGGTATCGTTCTGGTTTGATTGGTTGAAATGGATAAATGATTGACAACTGGCGACATGTTAATTCAGACACATTGAAATTAATATTCCGTCACATACTGGCTATAGACACTACTGAATACTATTGTGGTATAAGGGCAGTAACCCCGACTGTAATATAACACTAACAAGTAGGGATTATGAAGCCTGGCTGACATTCAATCATACTTTAGTAGGCGGTATCATATATTACCGATGTTGAATCTTGGTGTACGCTTGGTTCAAAAGTCATTATTATCTACTGTAGGCAAATACTTGATACTCTAGGTTATTTTGATGTGCTTCATTTTCCAAAATATTTGATATGCTAACGTAAAACAAATACCCATTATAAAGAGTTGAAGTAGACTACTTAAGAACACCATATGCCAATGTAACTCAATTTCCTTTTAAATTGTTAAATTAACTTGAACATATGTTAGTTTAGTTAGACACACATGTCCTGCTAACAGCAATATATTGCCATTTATTAGAATAGCACGAGTTGTAATTTATAATTAATTAAGCTGCTGATAAAAAACTAGTAAAAACAATCCTTCTACAGAAATCGCGGAGGTTGTTAATATATTATTATTGGATGATGTGATAACATGGCTCATTTTATTCAGAAATGATGTCTCGTCTGCACTCGCTGGATAAATGGACTATTTTATGGACTAGTTTATTTCACATAAAAAACAAAACAACGTTGAGTAAAACTGTACCAAACTGTTCGAATATAAAGCGCACAATTTCTGCCATATAAGTATTCTTTCTAATGTTATGTTCACATCAATAGTGTTGAATTACTGTCATGTACTATATGGTTGACATTGGTCGTGCCTAAAATGCGCACATCGTTGAAAAATTCACTTGACCATATCTCATCGATTTTGGATTATTTGTATCAAAGAGGGCTGAACGATAGTCCTTAACTGGTTATCGTATTTTTTTTCTTCCCATTAAAAATGTGTTTAAACGTGTATTATTGTTGAAATATCCGTTATAAAATCCTACTAATATAAGCTTTCCCATCGCTTAATGGAATTAAGGGGGACCACGTAATGAAAGGCAGCATATATTTGACTTAGATAACCGACCAAACGAAGAAGACACAACCGGGATCATAGGTATATATTTTTATATATAATATATATAGAGGAAAAGTCGTGCGATGGCGAACTTTGAAAACTGAAGCTAAATATGTTTTTTTAAACTTTACAACGAATCGAAGTCGGTAGTACAATACTCGTACATCAACTAGTCCATCAGAAAAATGTTGTCCGTATTGATAAACCGTTTGGTTTCCAAATACTAAGATCTTATTTAAAATGATGAAGATGGCTCTGTTATTTCCAGACGCTTAGATGTGTTTACATCCAGGATTAATATATAACAACACCATCGATTTCTGTAGAAGGATTGTTTTTACTAGTTTTTTATCAGCAGCTTAATTATAATTTACAACTCGTGATATTCTAGTAAATGGCAATATATTGCTGTTAGCAGGATATGTGTCTACAGAGCTGGTCGTCGTTTTCGATGGTGACAACTGCTTTCTTTATGTCGAGACAGTTGTTCTTCCCAAGCAGCCTCGTGATTCGTCGCCTAGGACCACCTCTTCCTTTTGGTAGGTCAATCGACCCCACAGTTATTTCGGAACTGTCATTGACAGCGAAGTCTTGCTTACTATTTAATACTCTTTCAACGATCCCCATGACAGTGTCGACATTTAACGTGTCTCATGGCTGTAGAGGAACGACGATAGCATCTTGTAGGCCCTTTTGGTGGATAACCACTCTCCCTAAATCATTTCCCGCCAAATCTCCACGAGCTTGATCGAGTATCTCGTCAAACAGTTGGTGTAAACTTTCGTGAATATCCCTCAACCGTTGACCTTGGTGTATTTTGTCTATTTTAATTTGATATGTTTTATCTGGAGTCGCATTTTTAGCGTAAGTACGCTCCGATTTCTTTCGAATGGTATTTTGTAGACCGGCTGCTGCGTCACTAGGTGTATCCGTGATGTTGGACGGTCCTTGCTGAGGCTCATCTCCCCTCCCTCGCTGGATGGCTGGCGGAGTTGATGGGTTAAATTCAGCGTCCTTTAAACACTTGTAACTGGTGTCTTCCATTTTGTCATCAAACAAAATGGCTTTAATATAACTATCGATTTCCTTCTGTTCTTTTACATATTCCAGCGCCACCTCAAAGTCACCTTCCATAGATGGAGATGTGATGGTACTACTCAATTTTCAAGAAGGGCATCTAATCCTTCATTGACAAAATCGGTTCCGTACTCTGGGTTTCGAAGCTGGAACAGACGAAACGCGCGTAGGGTACATGTTGAATCGCCCAGGAGGAGGCAAAATTCATCAATTCGTCTTCACTCGTAAAGACAGCAGTCATACTTTGGAGCACTGTATCTATCGAATCCACGATTACAAATTAAAAATGTTGGTTGAACAGTTTCTATATTTTAAAGACATCAAGTGCCATTAGAATGATTCATACGGCCTGTACATGTTCTTATGTAGTTTGTTTCTGAAATCCTACACTCTGATTGGTCAGTTTACTCGTCATTTAAGTATACCAATCTTCAGTGCTATTTATAGATTGTATACGTCATATCTATTTATAAAAAAAAGGTCATCACAGTTTATAAGGCGATAACGTCATTAATATTAATTGATTCAAGAACTTGGTTTTAAACATATTTTATTTCCATATTATACAACATGCATATATAAAGTGTACAACGTTAATAGGATTGGAACGAAAGAAAGCAATCTCATAAAGTTCCTCTCCTTGGTATTTAACAAATCCAACCTATTTTTTTTTTACATATCTTATTTCGCGTAATAGGAAAGAAAAAATAACCCGATACAAACAGGTCTTAGAGAAAAGAAAAGAAAAATGGGGGAGGGGGGGGGGGGTTGGGGTGGGGGCGAACAACAACATGAAACTCCTCACAGGATGACGAAGCGGAGACGGGTAGAGAATGTGTTATAGTTGACAACAAGCTGAACTCAGCAAAATGTTAAGAAAAAATAAAATAAAATTGAGCTCCGCAATAAGGGAAGTAGTATACTAAAAACTGATAAAATTCAAAACGTTTACTTGCTTATAAAAATGTATGCACAACTTCAAATATAGCCACATTTGTTTGGTAAGAGACCAGTGGATCTCCACAAATAATTGTTTTGAGTAAAACTGTGAATAAGGGCGCAAGTGCATGCATAAATGCGTATCTATTTATTTGGTATATAAGACACATGAAAATAAAATGATGAGTATTTTCAATTGGGCCACAGCGACATAGTGGGGGAATCAACAATGTTCTTTAAGAACATATCGTGATTGAGGGAACTTATTATATGTAACAATTCGTACGTTAACGAGTATGGAGTAATTGTGCTTTTCTACTGCCATAGTAGTAATAATTAGGAGGACGTCATTTTGTGACGAGTCCAATGGTACGAGATTCAAGACTTGCCCGCATGATTCTTGAGTAAGTGTATAGATTGATACAAGTTTAGTAGTGCCTGTAGCTATTCTAGCAATTTCGTTTTGAATTTTACCGAGTTCTTGTTTTTCGTTGTTTGTGCAAGTATCCCAAATAACATCAGCATACTCTAAAATAGGTCTTATGAAGGATATGTAAATTATTTCTAGAGCTTTTCTATCTAGCTGGAATTTTAGTTTTTTCATTATATGTACATGTATTCGGGACCATGCTTTTTTAAAACGTAGTTAATATGTGTGTGCCAGCAACAGTCATCGGAAATATAAACACCTAGGTGTTTGTGCTAGGAAACAACTTCTATTTCTTGGGTATGCATTACAAGTGTTGGGGTGTGGGTGTGTGTGTGTGGGGGGGGGGGTAGTGTGGTGTGGGGGGGATGGAATGTGATATCAACAGGGACCCGGTTTTTGATGGGTTGAAAGTGACAAGCTATTTGTTTGACCAGTCAGTTATCTTCACTATATCTTTATTTAAAGCATTAGCTGTAGCCTGGGCGTCACTGTAATGATCGACTATAAGAAAGAGGCTAGTGTCATCAGGAAATAAGCGTATATTCGATGTGATGTTTTCAACTATGTCATTAATATAAGCAAGGAAAAGAAGTGGTCCCAATACTAACCCCATGTGGGATACCCGCGTTTATTTTATTCCACTTGGATTTGGACCAGGAATTACAACACGTTGGCGCCTCAAGGTAACTCGACAGTAATTTTGAAAGATCATTAGAAATTCCCGCTGCTTTTAGATTGATAAGAAGAACTTTATGCCAGACTCGGTCAAAGGCTTTACCTATATTGAAAAATATTACATGTACTTCTTTACCGGCATCTAAAGCTTGGCAAAACGCATTGTAAAGATATGTTAGTTGATTAACAGTTGAATCACCAGAAATGAATCCTGACTGAAAAGCAGTAAGAAATTTATTGTCACGAAAGAAGTTAAAGATGTGTTTGAACAAAAGTCTTTCGAAAACTTTATCTACGGCACTAAGAAGAGATATCGGTCTATAGTTAACGAGCGATGGATCACCCTTTTTAAGGACAGCACATACAAAGGCCTCTTTCCAGATATCTGGAAAGATTTCCGCTGATATTGCAGAATTAAATACATTTCGCAAGGGGGTACTTAGTTCGTCGGCTAACTCTCGCAGGACACGGTTGTTAATCTCGTCAGGGCCCATAGTTTTGCCTAGATTGAGTGATTTAAGAACTGAGGAAACCAGTATGTCGGTATAGGAATATTAACATCATTTAGAAGTGTCTGTTATTGAAAAAAAATCGTGTTTAAGTTAATTTGTTTAAGAAAGGAATGGATGAAGTTTCATTATGCTTTATACATGTTTTAAGAGTCTTCCGCCAATCTTTAGAAGAGAGTGCAACATTTAAGCTTATTGGAGAGGTTGTCATAATACGATTGTTTTGATGCACGTATTTTTGCAATTGTATCGTTTATTAAACGTTTAAATTTGTACCAATTTTGGATAAGGTTCGTTCGTTTGGCTTTTCTGTATGCCCTTTTTCTTGCCCTTATTTTTGTCTTGACATCTTTATTTAACTACGGCGGTCTTATTCGTACGATTTTAATAGGTATGCAGCTTTCGCTAAGTGAAAGAATTTTGTTAGAAATATATTTTGCATACATATTAACATCATTATTGGTTAATTCATTCCAATTAATTTGGTTTACTTTTAGTCGCAGGAGGTCGTAGTCCCCTTCATGATATTTCCAAATTTTCCTGGTGAAAGATTTAAATTTTGGTTTTGTAAATTTAAAAATGCCATATAAAGGACAGTGATATCTGGTATTTTGGTTAAGAAAAGGTTCGGCAACACCGCATGTAATAAGGGAGTCTATATTACTAAGTAAAAGGATGTCAATTAGAGAAGCAGATGTCTCAGTCAAAAGAGTGGGTTCATTAATAGTATGGACTAGATTAAATTGCTGACATAACATATCAACCTTTCGCGAAGTATACTGATTTAACATATTAAAATTAAAATCACCCGTAATAATGATATCTTTAACTAGCAAGATGTATTGAATCCTCTATCATATTAGAATACGTAACATCAGAATTACGTGGCCTGTATAAAACCCCTACCAGTACACGTTTTTGGTTCGGGAATAAATCAATCCAAATACATTCTAATTGGGTTATTTCTAGATCGGACCTTTAACATATATCATTACGCCACCATGGCTGTCACCTGGTCGATCCCGGCGTTCAGGGATATTAAAGGTTGTGATCGTAGGCTTTCGGTAGAAATGGAGTCATTGAGCCAAGTTTCAGAGAATATTATGAATTATGCAGTTCATCATTTATAATATCTAATTTTGGCTGAATACTTTGCACGTTATAATGGGCCAGTGACAGATGATTGGAAATGTCTAACATATCCGAGTAGATAGAGGACTAATTGGTTGAGGAAGATGACGACCGTGTAGACGGACTAGTTGAGGAAACAGGACCTGGGTTAGGGTGTATGTCACCGGACAGTAATATAATCGTTGTAAGCCATAGTAATAGTGTTATAGTTAATACCGCTATAAAAATACATTTTGAGAAGTGCATATTATCTCTGAGTGTTTTCCTATTATAAGATGAGTGTGCCGTTTTACAATTGTACCACTGCAGTGCGATATGGAATATATATTCAGCAATATGGAGAATAAGCCAGAAAAAAAATACCTGTATTTCTGGTTACCCGACCGTCCCTATTTTTTGGCGCCGACCTACAGTTTTTTATCAAAAAAAATAATTACGAAAAAGCTGAAACGGTAATGTACGAAAAGATTGAGTATGAAACATGCGCTAAAACATGACCGCTTCCAAGGTGCACTGCGCTTCCGTTTTGGCTATTAGTATTGGAAAATGCAGTCCATGGGACAGAGCAGAAGTTATGAAAAACATTAATCATGACATGCTGCCAGCAGATTTGTTCTTCCAATACCACCCAGCCTCAGGAAAATTTTAAAATTCAATCGTATGTAAACTCGTAATGGCAGAAAATATGTGTTTTCAATTATTTTATTCAAAACAAACAAGTTAAGAAGATATCATGAGGTTGTTTACCTTCTCTCCTTGCAAAATCACTACAAATTAACTCTTGACAAAGTTAAAGATACCTTAAACATCGTCCAAAATGTAATGATTATTTTGTTGCATATGCAATGTTAAAATCTGTCACGTGTGTGTATAATATAAGTGTACTCTCTCTCTCTCTCTCTCTCTCTCTCTCTCTCTCTCTCTCTCTCTCTCTCTCTATATATATATATATATCTCCCTCTCACTCTTTTCTCACTCTCAGCCTGCCGGACTGCTTGTCTATCTGTCTGTCTGTCTGTCTATATATCCATCTATCATATTCAATCTCGGGTATTTAAAAAAAACGTTTAATAAAGCTATACTTTATTCGGCACATATACATTAGTATATGACCTGAACACATGGCTAGAGTACCCCCTTGCCGGAGTTCAACGAAACTTTCCATTGATGATCAGTACCAAGCCTAGTTGTGCATATCGTCGTCGTTTTTCGGTTGAATGTCTGAATTATCGCCCTTTTTACTTAGAGTTTCCGTTAAAATGTTGAATTCGTAATCCGGCGTTTGAACCAATTGGCTTCACTTGTTTCATCGAAGTTTACTTTAAAATAGTTTGTGTGTCCATCTCCTCCCAAAGTTTTCAGCCGATTGCTTCGAACCTTTCAGGATGCTTACCTATGATGTCAAAATGTGCATACCGAATCTGCGTCGAAATCGACCTTGTACTACCTGAGTTAGGCGTGTTTGTGTTAGCTCCGCTCCAATGGTAAATGTATTCCACTGGGAATTAAAATGCAATATGAAGTATTTCATTTAAGGGCAATGCAATAGAAAGGTTAATATATTATAACTAAATATTCGTCAAATTCAAAACTATATTTCAGTACACATGAACATCAACACTCAATTGTAATGCGGACGCTCACTCAGAACCCCGCAGATCTCACTGTAACAAGAGAAAAACACCCAGTCGTTCATCAACCTCATTCCTAGTAATCTGGTCAATATCTAGACCAGCAAACGCAAATTAGAAAATTCCCAATATTCATGTAATTAAGGGATTTCTTACGTGACCGTAATTGACATGTCACCAGTACTTAGATATCTCCGCCCAATTGTTGATGTCGGAATATATTGACAAGAGTTATATAACATAGTTGCACGTGCTTAATACACGTGCTGTTGTTTGTCGGAGGTATCGTTCTGGTTTGATTGGTTGAAATGGATAAATGATTGACAACTGGCGACATGTTAATTCAGACACATTGAAATTAATATTCCGTCACATACTGGCTATAGACACTACTGAATACTATTGTGGTATAAGGGCAGTAACCCCGACTGTAATATAACACTAACAAGTAGGGATTATGAAGCCTGGCTGACATTCAATCATACTTTAGTAGGCGGTATCATATATTACCGATGTTGAATCTTGGTGTACGCTTGGTTCAAAAGTCATTATTATCTACTGTAGGCAAATACTTGATACTCTAGGTTATTTTGATGTGCTTCATTTTCCAAAATATTTGATATGCTAACGTAAAACAAATACCCATTATAAAGAGTTGAAGTAGACTTCTTAAGAACACCATATGCCAATGTAACTCAATTTCCTTTTAAATTGTTAAATTAACTTGAACATATGTTAGTTTAGTTAGACACACATGTCCTGCTAACAGCAATATATTGCCATTTATTAGAATAGCACGAGTTGTAATTTATAATTATTAAGCTGCTGATAAAAAACTAGTAAAAACAATCCTTCTACAGAAATCGCGGAGGTTGTTAATATATTATTATTGGATGATGTGATAACATGGCTCATTTTATTCAGAAATGATGTCTCGTCTGCACTCGCTGGATAAATGGACTATTTTATGGACTAGTTTATTTCACATAAAAACAAAAACAACGTTGAGTAAAACTGTACCAAACTGTTCGAATATAAAGCGCACAATTTCTGCCATATACGTATTCTTTCTAATGTTATGTTCACATCAATAGTGTTGAATTACTGTCATGTACTATATGGTTGACATTGGTCGTGCCTAAAATGCGCACATCGTTGAAAAATTCACTTGACCATATCTCATCGATTTTGGATTATTTGTATCAAAGAGGGCTGAACGATAGTCCTTAACTGGTTATCGTATTTTTTTTCTTCCCATTAAAAATGTGTTTAAACGTGTATTATTGTTGAAATATCCGTTATAAAATCCTATTAATATAAGCTTTCCCATCGCTTAATGGAATTAAGGGGGACCACGTAATGAAAGGCAGCATCTCCCCTCCCTCGCTGGATGGCTGGCGGAGTTGATGGGTTAAATTCAGCGTCTTTTAAACACTTGTAACTGGTGTCTTCCATTTTGTCATCAAACAAAATGGCTTTAATATAACTATCGATTTCCTTCTGTTCTTTTACATATTCCAGCGCCACCTAAAAGTCACCTTCCATAGATGGAGATGTGATGGTACTACTCAATTTTCAAGAAGGGCATCTAATCCTTCATTGACAAAATCGGTTCCGTACTCTGGGTTTCGAAGCTGGAACAGACGAAACGCGCGTAGGGTACATGTTGAATCGCCCAGGAGGAGGCAAAATTCATCAATTCGTCTTCACTCGTAAAGACGGCAGTCATACTTTGGAGCACTGTATCTATCGAATCCACGATTACAAATTAAAAATGTTGGTTGAACAGTTTCTATATTTTAAAGACATCAAGTGCCATTAGAATGATTCATACGGCCTGTACATGTTCTTATGTAGTTTGTTTCTGAAATCCTACACTCTGATTGGTCAGTTTACTCGTCATTTAAGTATACCAATCTTCAGTGCTATTTATAGATTGTATACGTCATATCTATTTATAAAAAAAAGGTCATCACAGTTTATAAGGCGATAACGTCATTAATATTAATTGATTCAAGAACTTGGTTTAAACATATTTTATTTCCATATTATACAACATGCATATATAAAGTGTACAAAGTTAATAGGATTGGAACGAAAGAAAGCAATCTCATAAAGTTCCTCTCCTTGGTATTTAACAAATCCAACCTATTTTTTTTTTACATATCTTATTTCGCGTAATAGGAAAGAAAAAATAACCCGATACAAACAGGTCTTAGAGAAAAGAAAAATGGGGGAGGGGGGGGGGGGTGGGGTGGGGGCGAACAACAACATGAAACTCCTCACAGGATGACGAAGCGGAGACGGGTAGAGAATGTGTTATAGTTGACAACAAGCTGAACTCAGCAAAATGTTAAGAAAAAATAAAATAAAATTGAGCTCCGCAATAAGGGAAGTAGTAAACTAAAAACTGATAAAATTCAAAACGTTTACTTGCTTATAAAAATGTATGCACAGCTTCAAATATAGCCACATTTGTTTGGTAAGAGACCAGTGGATCTCCACAAATAATTGTTTTGAGTAAAACTGTGAATAAGGGCGCAAGTGCATGCATAAATGCGTATCTATTTATTTGGTATATAAGACACATGAAAATAAAATGATGAGTATTTTCAATTGGGCCACAGCGACATAGTGGGGGAATCAACAATGTTCTTTAAGAACATATCGTGATTGAGGGAACTTATTATATGTAACAATTCGTACGTTAACGAGTATGGAGTAATTGTGCTTTTCTACTGCCATAGTAGTAATAATTAGGAGGACGTCATTTTGTGACGAGTCCAATGGTACGAGATTCAAGACTTGCCCGCATGATTCTTGAGTAAGTGTATAGATTGATACAAGTTTAGTAGTGCCTGTAGCTATTCTAGCAATTTCGTTTTGAAATTTACCGAGTTCTTGTTTTTCGTTGTTTGTGCAAGTATCCCAAATAACATCAGCATACTCTAAAATAGGTCTTATGAAGGATATGTAAATTATTTCTAGAGCTTTTCTATCTAGCTGGAATTTTAGTTTTTTCATTATATGTACATGTATTCGGGACCATGCTTTTTTAAAACGTAGTTAATATGTGTGTGCCAGCAACAGTCATCGGAAATATAAACACCTAGGTGTTTGTGCTAGGAAACAACTTCTATTTCTTGGGTATGCATTACAAGTGTTGGGGTGTGGGTGTGTGTGTGTGTGGGGGGGGGGGGTGGGGTAGTGTGGTGTGGGGGGGATGGAATGTGATATCAACAGGGACCCGGTTTTTGATGGGTTGAAAGTTACAAGCTATTTGTTTGACCAGTCAGTTATCTTCACTATATCTTTATTTAAAGCATTAGCTGTAGCCTGGGCGTCACTGTAATGATCGACTATAAGAAAGAGGCTAGTGTCATCAGGAAATAAGCGTATATTCGATGTGATGTTTTCAACTATGTCATTAATATAAGCAAGGAAAAGAAGTGGTCCCAATACTAACCCCATGTGGGATACCCGCGTTTATTTTATTCCACTTGGATTTGGACCAGGAATTACAACACGTTGGCGCCTCAAGGTAACTCGACAGTAATTTTGAAAGAACATTAGAAATTCCCACTGCTTTTAGATTGATAAGAAGAACTTTATGCCAGACTCGGTCAAAGGCTTTACCTATATTGAAAAATATTACACGTACTTCTTTACCGGCATCTAAAGCTTGGCAAAACGCATTGTAAAGATATGTTAGTTGATTAACAGTTGAATCACCAGAAATGAATCCTGACTGAAAAGCAGTAAGAAATTTATTGTCACGAAAGAAGTTAAAGATGTGTTTGAACAAAAGTCTTTCGAAAACTTTATCTACGGCACTAAGAAGAGATATCGGTCTATAGTTAACGAGCGATGGATCACCCTTTTTAAGGACAGCACATACAAAGGCCTCTTTCCAGATATCTGGAAAGATTTCCGCTGATATTGCAGAATTAAATACATTTCGCAAGTGGGTACTTAGTTCGTCGGCTAACTCTCGCAGGACACGGTTGTTAATCTCGTCAGGGCCCATAGTTTTGCCTAGATTGAGTGATTTAAGAACTGAGGAAACCAGTATGTCGGTATAGGAATATTAACATCATTTAGAAGTGTCTGTTATTGAAAAAAAATCGTGTTTAAGTTAATTTGTTTAAGAAAGGAATGGATGAAGTTTCATTATGCTTTATACATGTTTTAAGAGTCTTCCGCCAATCTTTAGAAGAGAGTGCAACATTTAAGCTTATTGGAGAGGTTGTCATAATACGATTGTTTTGATGCACGTATTTTTGCAATTGTATCGTTTATTAAACGTTTAAATTTGTACCAATTTTGGATAAGGTTCGTTCGTTTGGCTTTTCTGTATGCCCTTTTTCTTGCCCTTATTTTTGTCTTGACATCTTTATTTAACTACGGCGGTCTTATTCGTACGATTTTAATAGGTATGCAGCTTTCGCTAAGTGAAAGAATTTTGTTAGAAATATATTTTGCATACATATTAACATCATTATTGGTTAATTCATTCCAATTAATTTGGTTTACTTTTAGTCGCAGGAGGTCGTAGTCCCCTTCATGATATTTCCAAATTTTCCTGGTGAAAGATTTAAATTTTGGTTTTGTAAATTTAAAAATGCCATATAAAGGACAGTGATATCTGGTATTTTGGTTAAGAAAAGGTTCGGCAACACCGCATGTAATAAGGGAGTCTATATTACTAAGTAAAAGGATGTCAATTAGAGAAGCAGATGTCTCAGTCAAAAGAGTGGGTTCATTAATAGTATGGACTAGATTAAATTGCTGACATAACATATCAACCTTTCGCGAAGTATACTGATTTAACATATTAAAATTAAAATCACCCGTAATAATGATATCTTTAACTAGCAAGATTTATTGAATCCTCTATCATATTAGAATACGTAACATCAGAATTACGTGGCCTGTATAAAACCCCTACCAGTACACGTTTTTGGTTCGGGAATAAATCAATCCAAATACATTCTAATTGGGTTATTTCTAGATCGGACCTTTAACATATATCATTACGCCACCATGGCTGTCACCTGGTCGATCCCGGCGTTCAGGGATATTAAAGGTTGTGATCGTAGGCTTTCGGTAGAAATGGAGTCATTGAGCCAAGTTTCAGAGAATATTATGAATTATGCAGTTCATCATTTATAATATCTAATTTTGGCTGAATACTTTGCACGTTATAATGGGCCAGTGACAGATGATTGGAAATGTCTAACATATCCGAGTAGATAGAGGACTAATTGGTTGAGGAAGATGACGACCGTGTAGACGGACTAGTTGAGGAAACAGGACCTGGGTTAGGGTGTATGTCACCGGACAGTAATATAATCGTTGTAAGCCATAGTAATAGTGTTATAGTTAATACCGCTATAAAAATACATTTTGAGAAGTGCATATTATCTCTGAGTGTTTTTCCTATTATAAGATGAGTGTGCCGTTTTACAATTGTACCACTGCAGTGCGATATGGAATATATATTCAGCAATATGGAGAATAAGGCCAGAAAAAAAATACCTGTGTTTCTGGTTACCCGACCGTCCCTATTTTTTGGCGCCGACCCTACAGTTTTTTATCAAAAAAAAAAAATTACGAAAAAGCTGAAACGGTAATGTACGAAAAGATTGAGTATGAAACATGCGCTAAAACATGACCGCTTCCAAGGTGCACTGCGCTTCCGTTTTGGCTATTAGTATTGGAAAATGCAGCCATGGGACAGAGCAGAAGTTATGAAAAACATTAATCATGACATGCTGCCAGCAGATTTGTTCTTCCAATACCACCCAGCCTCAGGAAAATTATAAAATTCAATCGTATGTAAACTCGTAATGGCAGAAAATATGTGTTTTCAATTATTTTATTCAAAACAAACAAGTTAAGAAGATATCATGAGGTTGTTTACCTTCTCTCCTTGCAAAATCACTACAAAATAACTCTTGACAAAGTTAAAGATACCTTAAACATCGTCCAAACCACATGGGCAAACAAAAAAATAAAAAATAATAAGAATAATAATAATTTACCGACCTACCTACCCTATTTTTTTCAGCTGAGTAACCAGAAACACAGGTTGTTTTTTTTCTGGCCTAAGCAAAGTGAGAAAGCTGAAAATATATAATCACAACGGTACGATGGCATGCGTGTGGCGTTCGCAAAACATTGTTGATTCGTTTCTCGTAGGTCTTCATTAAATGTGTATTTGTTTAAAGACAGATATTAAAATTTTAAAATAAAAATAGTCAAATCAATGGCAGTGCGTTTTTATTATTTTACATTATCTTGTATTTACGGGACTTGAAAAAAACGTTTAAAATGACACCAAACAGGTTTACATAATTTTAGATTATAATGACGTCACTTCCGGTTGTTTTATGGTCTATTTCCGGTTTATACTCGTCATCGAATAGCTTTTGAAAATACCTCGACATGATAGGATTTGGTATATTAATGAGGTAGTTATGGGTATTTAAAGTTTGGACCAATCAGAGTCGATACTTATGTCACGTGATCCCATAACAGTAATATCACTGTAACTATAATAGATAGATAAACAAAAGTGCACATTTTTAGAATCAGCGTGAACAGATCTATAAAATGGTATCAGTTTTATATGGTTTAAATTACAAATTAAAAAAAGTTTAAAACTGCTCTTATGCAATAAGTCTAAAAAAACAAAATTGACGCGAGAACCCTAAGTTTATTCGAAAAGTCTTTGTGAGATTTATTAGAAAATAAAATAAAATTGAACATGATAATTAAATGATACCCTTTGCCTGTAAAACTAATTTAAAGTTATTTTCCGAAACAAAAGTTTCACATTTGTTTATTTCATCAGATAGCGCTTGACAATCCGAACACTTTGGTGTATACTTACAGGTAGTAACGCGTTGAAAGTATACGATATAATTTTTATAACGTATAAACATGAATTCTATAAAACACTGTTAATATTTACGGTCCTTTGTTCACGTTTTCTATTGAGGTCGGAGGTCAATTCACAGTTTAAATACCCTTTATTCGAACATACAAGCAGTAATTCCCTTTGCGGTTTTAATACAAAAGGAACTCAGACATCCTATCTCTATAATGTCCTCAGATTAAGTCTAAATGTCAATACATTTGTACGAACATCCTGTCACTAATCCCCTCTGCGGTTTTATACCAAAGATATCCAGACATCCTGTCTCTATAATTTTCACAGATTAAGTCTAAATGTCAATACATTTTGTTGTAACATCCTGTCACTAACACCCTCTGCGGTTTTATACGAAAAGAACTCAGACATCCTGTCTTTATAATGCCCACAGGTTAAGCCTAAATGTCAATACCTTTTGTTCGAACATCCTGTCACTAATCCACGCTACCACAATACATTCATTCATATACAAATGAGGCAGCGCTTCGCGACCTAACACGTTCTTTTTTTAGAAAACAAAATGGCGCCCACCCATGCGCAGTCGTAATGCCAAACCGCCCTCAGAACTACTTATAGCAACTTTTGATACTTATGATTGCAGCAAATGCCAACTGAGCAGCATTCGAATGGTATATGTTTAAACTAATATGTTTTCAAAAGAAATTTTTGAGAAGTCTGAAATGTTTACCTTGCATAAAATTAATCTGACTTGAATTGAGATTTAGTTTAAAGGGAGGTAATTAAAGATTTGCAAGTTCTATAAAAGACGGAATTCCGTTATATATACCTGGGTTATATTTCATGATGTTCTATCATACATGTTACATTATTCTTTACTGTGGTAATTTTAGCGGACTTACATCCGTAGTGTGTGCTGTTAGCAAATGTTATGGGTCCGTAGAAAGTAAAAATGACTTTTAGAAAATGAATTTATTGTAAATAACAATGCTTTAGTTTGTTTTAAATATACAAAATATGATACAGGTTACGCATTTTGTAGTTGAAATGTATGTAATATAACTGGCATTTTGTACCATTTTATCGATAAAAAAACAAGAAGCAATTGTATATATATGATATATACATAAACAATGTACATGCTTATGTACAATTTAGTTACTTACGAAAAACATTTTGTTCAACATGTATACACTATACCTGTACTGTCTTATCGTAATATATACATATCATACACAGCCAGAAACTTACATTCTGACCAAAATTAACATTGTTGCCTAGTTTGTTAGAGAATATTACCTGGCGGGGATATCTTTATTTACACTGTCCAATTTTATTGGGATGAAATAGGGTAAGAGTGAAGTTTGGTAAAAGCGAGAATCAGATTTAATCCCCAGTGTCCTTTTTTCGCCACTGACCGCTCTAAGGCGGTAGCGCTATTGTCAACACGTTTATGTTTGAGATGTCATAGTTTGCCTATTATTCCTTTGTAATTGTTGTTTGTTTCAATACAGGACATTGACAGACAATAATATATGCAATATAATTTTGGTCATTTTTTCTTCAATTTTTTTTTTTATAGTTAGTTTTACGAGAGATTTTGGAAAAAAAATGCAGTAGGAGGAGGAAATAAAAATAAAAATAAAATAACTATTGTTCTTGAATGCTACATTTCCTCTTTGACTTTTATCCCTACTTTTCTAGAGTCTTCTGTGCTAAAATACAAACACAGTTTGATTTTGGTCACACAATTAATAATTCAAACCCCCACATCGCAATGTTCTGTTTCAGTTTATATCACTTAGCCTCACTAGGGAATGATTTTAACCCAAATGTACAACTCGCCTACTTCCAACCTTGAAGGATGAAGTTACTCGCACACAGATGCATATCATTCCGCATATTAAGAGAATCACCTCCGAAATTAATTACGCCATCCCCCTGCCCTACACACACGCACGCGAACGCGCCAACGCACACGCAAGCACGCACGCACGCACGCACACACACACACACACACACACACCACCACCAAAGTCCCCGGATTTGTATTAAACTACCTCTCCCTTTCTATCTAAGGCCTTCTACACCCCTCTTTACCCCATCTCTTACTGCCCTTTTTATCAAGCAGTTCTCAGCCCTCCCACCCGTCACCCGGCAGAAAATAGCTTCCTTCCCACCTCCCTCTCCTGGCTTTTGTTATACCGCAAAGGAAGCAAATTCTAATGGGAATACCTGGCACCTTTTGAAAAAACACACTTTTCAAGTGACCCCCAAACACCTGTTTTTATTATTATTTACCTCACCTCTTCATACCTTTTGTTTATCCACTACCCCTTTGATCTCTGAAAGTACTTTTTTCTTTACTTCCCACTTTTTTTACCAAAGTAAAGCTACTTTTGACCAAGATCCACCTGGAAATATCCCTTTACAAGAGCCAACACCAACCCCTCAACCTCAAGTACTTTCTTGAGATTCCGCAACCTCCACACACACACGCAGATACACCTCTCGAATATCGAGTACTTTCCTGGGTTTCCCCATCCCACCCTATTTGACAAAAGATACCGCCTCATCTGGGAAAAATCACTAATCTATATCCATAAATTTAATTTGATCCATCCCACACCCCGCACCAAACACACAAAACGAACAACAATAACAAAACAAAACAAACAACAGCAACAACAACAACAACAACAACATTTACCCTTTTTTACCTAAGGTTTGCTACTTTTGCCAAAGACCTCCTCAACAAAACACGTATCAAGAAACCTCCTACCCCACCATCCACTATATATCTGTGATTCACCCAACAAACTTGGGTCTTTTTTACCGAAGGAAGGGATTTCCCAAAATAAAATCATTGAATGATCAACGCATTGTTTAGATTATTATACCCCGCCGAAGGCGTAGCGATATCAATGTGGCTTGTCCGTCCATCCGTCTGTCCGTCCGTCCGTCCGTGTGTCCGGAGTCATATCTTCATAACTGCAGGTTGAATTTTCATTACACTTGGTAATAATGTTCATCCTGATAGTGGGATGACACGCGGCTATTTTCAGGTTTTCCGGAATCACCCCAGTAACGCCGGAGTTATTTCCCTTTAATTGATAAAAAATGTTTAATTCTGTCCTATCACACCCATATCTTAATAACAGCTTGTTTGATTTTCATTTAACTTCATTATAATATTTATCCCAATACTGGGAAGTGACGCTTGCAAATTTATTGCGGAATCGTCTTAGTAACGCCGGATTTATTGCCCTTCAAGTGATAAAAATTGCTTAATTCTCTCCGTCCACAGCCATATCTTGATAAACGCTAGAATGATTTTCATTAAACTTGATTATAATGTTTATCCCAATAGTGGGATGTGATGTGGCAAATTTATTTCGGAATCGTCCTAGTAACGCCGGAGTTATTGCCCTTTAATTGATAAATGTCCCCTTGAATTATTCAGGGCATTGGTTCAAATCTCACTGTAGGCATATTTTTATATATATTTTTTTAAATATTTTTCTTTTTTTTCATGAGAAACCTTGCTAATATTTTCTTTTTTCTTTTTCTTTTTCTTTTTTTCCCCCATCTCATTAGAAACCCTGGTTCATGGGTTCATTTTTCTTTAATTGGGAGATTAGGGACCCTTGTTGGATCAGTTTTACATAGAGTTATTTGTAAAAAAAACTTCTTTTTTTTTAATTCTTTTTTTATTTTTTTTTATTTATTAATTTTTTTTTTTCCTCATAAGAAACCTTGGTTCCTGGGTGCATTTTTTCTTTAATTGGGAGATTAGGGGCCCTTGTTGGATCAGTTTTACATAGAGTTATTTTTAATTTATTTATTTTTTATTGTTATTTTATTTTGTTTTATTTTTTTATTATTTTGTTTTCTCATAAGAACCCTTGGTTCATGTGTTCATTTTGTGACAAAAGCACTAAATTTGACACATAGCAAGACAATACTGTACTAAACATTTCTGGCTATCGACCCACGTCAGATTTTGAAAAATGGCCGCTATTTTCAAAATGGTCGCCAAATATTCTTCAAGAATTAATGCAGCCCATAATTAATTGGTTTCATCAAAACTTGTTATTGTAAATACACTAAATTCAGGACATTGACAGACAATAATATATGCAATATAATTTTGGTCATTTTTTCTTCAAAATGTTTTTTTTATAGTAAGTTTTACGGGAGATTTTGGAAAAAAAATGCAGTAGGAGGAGGAAATAAAAATAAAAATAAAAATGGATAAAATGAGGAGTCGATCAAAAAAATAAAAATAAAATAGAAAATTTCAGAATTTTTTTTTTTCACGGAACAAGTTTATCTCGTAACATTAATATTAAAAAATGTATTGCTTCATTTTTTATGTTTTTTTTCAAGTTGTTTTGCATATAAATGTAACCAATCTCCACTTTATGTTAAAACTGCCTACATGTTATCTCAAATTCACAAACCGTTTTTAAAAATACCTTCCACTCTTGAGAATTGGTTTGTTGACTGTCAAATTAATGTATGTTTTTGTGAATGTATTTTACAGAAATTATCACAAATTTGCTATTAAACACACTTGAGTCTTCAAATCGAAACAAAATGTAATATATAAACTTGAAATTATTGAATGTTTATCTTTCATAGTTGCAAGAATAATAGATTTATTTTTCCCTGACATAGGTCAAGACTGAGAATATTCTCAAGAAAGGTTTATGAACTCAATGCCTATAGTAGAGCGAAATAGGTATTGTGGTGTTCAATGGTATGCATTAAATTGTGTTTGTAAACATGTGTATTAAAGAGACTAAATTAATACTTTGATTTTCGACCTTGCAAAGTAAATACTAAGTCATAATCCAAATTTTCAAAAAAAAAACGTTTGCGATTTTACGTTATTATGAAAATAAGTTTTAGGATAGGCACAACTTTTTTTTTAAAAAAAGATGGAGCGGATCGAACAGGAGGAAAAAATAAAATAAAATTCACAATTTCGACTTTTATTTTTATTTCAGTTTGCAAAATTTAGGGTAGGCTCTCCTGTAAAACTAAAAATAAAAAAATCTTTGGCCAAAGCAATCAACATGTTTATGTGTTTTACAAAGGTATTGTCTTGATATATTTATGTGTATTTCTAAATAGTTGTTAGATACACGCCTATACTTCGGGGGTTAGGAGTTTTATACATGCATGTAAGTGTGCATACTATGCAAACTCTGAGTCTAGTTGGTATTTATTTGTCTTAAACCTTAAGTATTTCTGAAGCGTGTTTAAGTTTCAGTTTCATCTTTATTAGCTGCGTTTAGTTGATAGTAAGAAAGACAAAAATATCGGACAGGGAAAGCAGCATTCAAGGACGACAGTCAACCACAAAACACACTCATAAGTATACATTCAGTGACTCGGTAAAACACTATTAAAGGGAGACACAACACTCTGGAATTATTTATCAAGCATCCAAATTATCACCTTGATTTATTAATCCAATATCATTTTGACTTTAAAACTGCTTGCATATACTTAAATACAATTCAGAAATGTTTAATTGGTCGTGGTTATTCTTTTACAGTTTTTAATATATTATTGGTGCAATATATTCCCCAATGACCAATATGTAAAACTAATTTGCTTTGAACTATTTACATAATTATTAATACTGATTTTAAAACATGTATATAAAGCAGCAAAACTAACGGGACGCCGCAGGATTTAAACGAAAAATTCAAGCTTGCCGAGTCTTTTAAACGCTTGGAAAAAAATATCGCAAAGGATTCTTAAACAATATTACTCATCTCCAATTTATCGGAATTAAATTAAATTAAGACTTTCAATTACATTTTTTGATTAAATAAACACTATTAAAAAGACACTTTCAAAAAACAAAATCAAAAAGTAGTTTGTTATATACACAAACACAAATGTAATACCTGGTCATATCATTTGAACATTTTCAATATGAGACCTAACATTTAATTTAATCTAATATTACTGATCTATGATCTGAATGGTGCAATTCTTCTTAATCACAGTCACAGTACCCAACGTCCCATTTCCAAAAGACAATATACATCATTCCTGCTTTCAAACACATCGTTTGCAACACACTTGTCTCTTTGACATCTACATTTAATAAGTTTCTATGTCAGAGTACCTAAAGTCCATATCTCCAACAAAGTCCAAAACAACCTGTTAAACGACTCGGTAGGTGTGTTTGATAAGAGCTACTGCAATTGGTGACATGGACTTGTTGTATGTTGGAACCATTGAATGTCAACAATTCTTTGTGACATGCACTTCCTCTTGTGATACATTTCCCAACAGGCATACCTTTTGGAATTGGAAAGCGTGTGCAACGTCAACATAGTATTTCCAGATTTTCTAAGCTCAGATTGTACCTCCTTCAGCAAATGAAGATATTTCGTTACATCTAGTAAGTGTGAAAAGCAACTATTCGTCTTGGTTTATATGACCTAATGAATAGGCAATACAAGGTGCAACGAAGCACCTAAAGTGATTCCAAGTCATTGAGTACCTTCATTGTGGCTTTCTAGGCATTTTTTTATATTATATTTACACGAGCATATTTGTGTTTTACTTATATTGCCTATTAATGCTGCCTTGTTGGTTAGAGATAAGATCATGGCGGGGATTTCTTTATTTACACTGTCCTGTTTTAATGGGATGACGTAGGGTAAGTGTGAGGTTTGGTGCACCCTAGAACCGGTTAAAATCCCCAGTGTCCTACTTTGCCACTGACCGTTCCAAGGCGGTAGCCCTATTGTCAACCCTTTTGTGTTTGTGATGTCGTTTGCATTTGTTATTACTTTTGCCTTCTCGTTTATCTGTTTGCGTGTTTGTTTCTGTTTTGTGGTTGACTGTCCTCCTTAAATGCTACTTTCCCTGTCCGATCTTTTTATATTTCTAAGCTCCTAAAACTAACACATAGCTCAGCTAACTGTATTTACTGTACCATTGCTATAACATGCACTACAACGTCTATTTCTACTGTATATAGCATAAGTTTAGTGAAGTATTTTTTTGGCATATGCCACATTCAACACTCGCATTGTATCAACCTCTTGGTGAAATGATTGAGATCAGTCTGCATCCTACTCTCGTTGTCTGATACAAGGCACATTTTCATCTCTGTTTTATTGAACGTGTTTAGTTTCTCTTCTTTCGCAACCAATTGCTATGCAAAATAACCAGAGCTCTGCATTTGGTTTGCATGATGACCGTCACCTACTAAACCTTCTGCAAGTGACATTCAACAATGTGTAAAAGAACTTGATAATGATACATATTAATGTTTTGCAAGCATAAAACGGCATTTTAAGGCAGCTCGTATAGTCTGATTAAAGGCCAGAAAGGATTTCCAAAGTTAGAAAAGGCTGGTGAGATACCCTAATAAACCGTTAATCCGAACCTAATATGATACATATATATGCGAGAAAAGAAAGCAAGTTATAGTATCTGTTTTAAGTTGGTGAACACTGAGGACAAAACATGTTCTGGTTTGTCTGTTTAAAGAGAGACCATGTTATGTCATCTATAAGCTCAGTCACAAACGGGTCATGCTTTGTATGACATAATTTACCTACTTGTTGAGCAATTTCTGTAACGAGAGTCATCTATGTAACGTAAGTCAAGCACCAGTAAATCCTCAATATTGTCCTTGAATATATTTTCTAATTCCTCTACTGTGTCACTCAAATGAGAGATGATTTATTTTAAGATTTAAAGTGTAACTGAACAGTACTGCAATTGCGAACTTTTGGGTTCTCTTTATGATTGTAATGTGCAATACTCAATGGTAGGCATGTCTTGCTCACACTTCAATGAACTAACTGTAAGCCCGGTATACCATAAAGTATGATAATCACTTGATGAGCATTCCCTTATACATGTGTTTACTTCAGAAATGAATATGCAGTGTCGTTTGCCACAAGGGCACTGATCCATCTATAGTCTTCAAACAAGACTTAGTCTCCGATTGTTTTAAATGCCTCCATTTAAAATACGAAGGCTTCAACGCAAAATGACATTTTGATTACACATTGGGTTTCAGGCCAATTTCATTGTTTCTGCTCGGCAACTATATAGTTTAGACGCAATTAACCCGTTAGCATAAAATGTCTAGGCGTTTAGGTTTTGTTTACTTGTTTTGTCTTTTAAATACAGTTTACCAAGTAAAACAATGTATTTTAGAGTTTTATTGCAATATTAACAAACAAATACTACATGTACTATGCCAAGAAAACTGAGTGAACAAATTCAACATATTAATTACTTGCTTGCAAACAACTTTTAAACACATTTCACTTTTTACTATTTTCAACATGTTTCGGGGGCCATTTTGAAATTGGTAGCCATTTTGAATATAAAATATACCCAGATTGTATTTCATAACCATTTGTCTATCATTTTGTGGAATTTGTTGCGATTGCCACGATATATTTTGTTAAAACCTGATACATACAGGTTCAATTGATTATTTATTATGTAATTGGCGGCCATTTGAAAATGGCGGCCATTTTGAGAAATCTGACGTAGGTCCATCAGGTGGGAAGCAGAGTGGTTTTTAGCTCCGCCGTCCACTTATCATAGCAACACATGACAACGGAAAGTAGTACGTCATTTTCCGTCAACGTCAAAAAAAAGTGAAACAGCCGCCATTTTCTTTTTTTTAAACGCGTAATCTGGAAGATTGTAACAAGTTTACCTGATTAAAATTTTAGTTCCCATTTAAGATTCGTCATCTTCAGCTGTATTGACTTTTAGATGCTTTACTGCGCGAGAAATTTCGAGATTCACCCATTTAAAATTCCGAAGCGAAGGGAAGTAACTCGTAAGAGATGTCATTGTTAAAATGCGTTTAAAAATGGTAACACTTGTGTACTTTTCTTATGAAATACAAGGTGATAATAAACATATGTTGTTTAAGCTTAAATAGTACATGGCGTGTACTACATGTTACGAACATCATGGAATTTCTTTATAAAATTTACACGCTAAAACGATAAAATGTTCGACACGGCACTGTCGGTCAAAAAATATAACGAGTGTAAAGTCATTGAACGTCTACAGGTGCGTATTCGGCATTCGGTGAAGGGGCTCACACTAAAGTCTGAAAAGTAGTCTGTAGCCTATATTTAAAAAGGCTGACCGCTGTTCAGCTTCTCGTTGTCCATTTTGATGGCCAATCTGGAATTATGGAACTCAACTGGCCACCCGCAAATGTTTTTTTATTTATTTTTTATTGGCGAGTATCACCATATGCAGCCATATTTAACATCAAATTATACTAAAACAAAGCTGCAGTCCAATTTATTTGGTTATCCCTCACCCACCCCACCCATAAAAAAATTAAAAATGCGGGTCTGGTCAGGGTAGGTGTCTCATTGGAATCTGGGAAAGTCGACCTTGAACTAGAAGTGTGTTCCATAACCCATGAACACTTGCTTCGCCTGCTGACACTGCTGTTTGCTTATTTCCAAGGTTAGGTTGCAGGTTAGACTGATAAATAGGGCATAACTCTGCCAAAATGAAAGTCAGAGGTATTGCACATGTGTAACAACATTCATTGAGATGAAGACGTGGGTGAAGTTTCATGAACACAATTAAAATACTTTTCAACTGATGGCCAAGGTTAGGTTGCAGGTTAAAGCAAGACGGACGGACGACGACGGACAAAGTGATCGATAAGTGTCTGCCATCCTAAGCAGTTGACACAAAAATAAGTGTTCAGTTCTCATATAAATATATTCGTCATGCGGATATTTCTTTATGCACTCTTCAACCCAATGAATTTTACTTGACCAG
Organism: Cyrtodaria siliqua; assembly: GCA_037043455.1. Classification (NCBI taxonomy): domain Eukaryota; kingdom Metazoa; phylum Mollusca; class Bivalvia; order Adapedonta; family Hiatellidae; genus Cyrtodaria; species Cyrtodaria siliqua. Next base: position 25,401 of record JAWPHD010011134.1, read on the forward strand.
GCTAGACCAGTGACATTTGCTTTATCAGACGAGTACCGCTAAGTACAGCAAAACATGTTTCGAGATGCTAATTTCAAATTCAGTGCTTGATATACACTTCAAGATTGCCATCATCGGCCCATGTGTCACTTTAATTACAAAAGATCTATTTCAAAAGCTTGAATAAACAATAAATAGATTAAAATGACCTCAGTTTTTCAGTTTTAGATACAGGACTGTACGCAAATGGAAACTTTTTTTTACATACAATGTATATCCAACTGAACCAAAGAATAAATAATACAATATTTTATTTATATTATTTTTATAAACTAAACATCTATTAAATACAATAATGAAATTTACTTCACTTACCACACAAAAATCAATGTCATATACACTTCTCAAAACTGCTAACTACACCGCTCACGTTTTGGGTTATATATATCGATGGGTTGAATGTTTTTCAATAAAAAAAAAAAGGAAATACCAATTCAATCATTTTTACATCATTTCATTTTATTTTTTTCATGGGCAATGCTAGAACTAAACCACAATAAGCAATTACAAACGACCCATGTAAACACTAAAGTCACACTTTTCCCATATCTACATGATCAGGCGAACACATCTCAAGCGGGATACGCAGTAACAAGTATACACTGTAACGCATAAGGCCGAAGAAAAATTAACCGCGTTTCTGATTTGGCCTAATTAAATGAATATATTTCCTGGAGTTTAGAATCTTGCGATCACAGTATTGTCAACTTTTTTGGTTAAATCCACGTCTTTCAGGGTTGCATTGGTATTTGAAGAACGAAGGGCATCTGGAAACCAGATGATGCGTCTCTGAAATGAACAAAACAAGTTGTTAAAAAGGATGGATTGGTGGTACAAAATATATAAGCCATATGATATATGCATGGAATTTCACATGAATCAATAGAGTGTCCTGTTATTTTTAAAGGGATTTTAACTTGGGCTGTCGTATATACCGTATTTCCTCTAACAGTAGCACCCGGGCACTATGGAAAGGGGGGGGGGGGGGGGGGGGGGTGGGGGGGGCTGCTACTATTATGATACAAATTTTCAATATATTTTATTAAATTACTGTAGGCGATCTTTTACTGTTACACCGGTAATGACTTAACCTAAACATGACTGTACTGAGTATATTACTGTCATCACTCTGCATCTATATGATACACATTTCTGTCAAACTTGACAATTACAAAACGGGTTGGTTGCCTAATTAAATAATAATAAAAGATAAACTAAATATTAAATTGAAAGGAACGAGATAAATAAAGCGGTAATTGTATTGATGATGATAGCGCTTTAAGGTTTATGTCATAGACCATACTGGTGTCGAAGGTAAAAAACTCCTGTAATCAAATACATAAGCGGTAAAAACAGTGTGTGTTTTTAGGAACTTTTAATTTAATCAAATCCATTAGCGGTAAAAACATTGTGTGTTTTTAGGAACTTTTAATATTGAAGACGGTAAGGTTTCTTAAACCAGGTGGGGGCTCTTCTAATAGAGGAAATACGGTATTAATATATAGGTAAATTGACATCACAGAGAAATGTGAAAGTTTTACCATCAACTTGTATGAGTTTTGTGTGATAAATTTATAGAATCTCACAAAATCATCTATTATTTTTTAAACTCTTCAGTAAACATTAAACATTATTTGATGCTCGACAAGCCGCGCATTGTATATTTTTGCCAACTCGTTTAATAAATCCGCACTCGATCATGGAAGATCAGCTATTATATCCGCCGAGAAATAAATATTTAATCATTATTCTCCCATCACTGCTAAAATCAACAAAATATTCTGAAGTATATAATTTTTTTAGGTCATACATAGATGAAATTAATATTACATTTTTATATCGTGCCCGGCCTTCGAACAGTATAGGTTATTTAGAGCCGCCCCATAGAGAGGAAAAGGATACATAGGAATCCGGGAACCGTGCCCTACTCTTATTATCGAATAGATTCCCGTTGTTCCATAACGTGCTTGGAGGATAGACTGATACACGGGACCGCCCGGTTTACGTCCCCATCCGAAGGACGAGGTTAAGGGAAAGTGTGTTTCCCAAGAACACATCGACGGAAAGGATGAGATATGAAATGCCTGTATATTATTTTCTATAATTATAGTATAACTGTGTAATTTATATATTATTACTAATTGCTGATATTATTGCACCAATCATATATTTAAACCTATGGTAGAATAACGAAGACAAATAATACATCTAAATTTTATTTAATTATATGCAAGCAGTTTTAAAGTGAAATTGATCATGTTGATACTGGACTAATAAACTGTGATACTAATGTTCGACAAAATCTTCAAGATTGCCATATGTCCCTTTAAAGTGTCCTTTTATTTGTAATTTAACTGGGGCAGTCTTTAATAATATCGCTGTAAAGTGACAACATCACAGAAAAACTTTCATGTTGTATCATGTGTATCCATTGTTTTATGTGATGGAATTTCACAATATCCCAACAAAACAAACAAAAAAGTAAAGTATCCCAATGAGCTGGGACACTGGGACAATTATACTTATAGTTAGGCACTCCTCTTTTTTTTTTAAAGTAGCTATCCCGCCAAATAACTACAAAATTGCACTAGAAAACCGTTTATCGAAACTCTATCCATATAACAATGTATATGCGCTGATTAAAAGTATAGGTTTATTAATAGGTTCTTAGAATACCCGTGATTGAATATCCGTAAAATGATGGTAACTCGTAATTCGACACTCCAGTTCTGGGGTTGGGTCCAGCTGGTTAAAGCCGTTTATACTGTGTATGTATGAGTTTGGTTTCTCAAAATATGTAAGTTATATATATACTTCGTCATCAGTAGGTTTAGAAACAGTGTACATAATGTTTAAAAAATTTGACTGTTGTTGGCGGGATGGCTACTTTAATGAGAATAATAAAAAAATCTACAAATCGGATTCTGCCACTCAAATAAATCTAATGTTTCTCAAGCTTATCAAGCTTATTAAAATCTTCATTTATAAAAAACACTTTAAAGAACCATAAAAATGTATTCCCGAATTTGGGGCGGCTCGAAATGTTAACATTTGCTAGTAAGATAGATCGAGTAGCTTAGGTACATTTTTTAAATTCCACTCTCTGGGGTGGCTCGAAATATTGCCATATTATTAGCTTAATTAACCTATATCACAGGGGTCAAATATATTAAAGTTTATAGCTTTAGCTTACCCAGGACTAGGCTAAGTCTCAGAGCTGGAACTTGGAGATGCCACTTGACAGAAGGTGGCAGATGCCACTTGACAGAAGGTGGCAACATCTGCAAAGATCCCTGAAAGAAAATCAATTGTTTTTTTTATACATACATACATACGGTAGATGTGTTAATCCTTTACAGTACTGCTGTAGCTATATGCAAACTTTAAGCAGTGGAGGGGGGCGGGGGGGGGGGGGGTGCAAGGGCACCGATTTTGTGGGTGGGGAAGGTGAAGGAGAGGTGGCAATGCCAACGGTGCATTTCTGCTCTGCGGTCATAGATGATAGAGGGGGTTTGGGGACAAGGCCAATTATTTTTGGGGAACAATGAAACATTGTCGTTATTGGTAATATTTTTGGGGAACAAGGGAACATAATAATAAAAATAAATGGAAAAATATTTTTGGAGAACAAAGCAAAATATATTTGGGGAGCATTGGGTCATATTTTCAGTGAACATAGACCCCACTGAAAGGGTCTCATCATAGAAATAATACATCAGTGCTATATTATTATTAAATTTTAACGGATCGAGACACTAAACATGAACATGCACGAAATAAAACACATTTATGGGTCAGTACCGAGTGCTGTACATACCTTTCAACCTTTGTTTTTCCTATATGTCTATTCTCGGTGTCCCTAATCGAGGCGAACGTGACATGACTCATGTGGTCTACATGACATGACCTTGACTCGGGCGTTGACAGTAGATGTTCTACAATTATTTGTTACATCATTCACCCATAACAATAGATAACACATGAATAGGTCTGTCTTTTTGCTCATTAAATCCTGGAATTGTGAAGTATTCACTGGCAATTATCCATAGTACATTCAACCGTAAATCAACACAACAAATTACTGCCGACTAGGCCTATAGTATCGATATTGTTGCGATTTTTAATAAGCGCCCAAAGCCGCTGATTTTTACCGTAAACATGCTAAAGGAAAGGCAGAAAAGTGTTTAAAGGTTGACTTACTGACATTTTATCCGGGGCAGGAAATAACTATATCCGGGAGTAGAAAATATTCATGTTTTACGTTTCTGTTATTGATTTTCAGTTTTGCTTATTTAGCTTGTAGCCGCCATTTTGAATAATGTGTGTTTTGAGTGAGAAAAAAGGGTGACCATCTTTCAAAACGGTCTCAAAAAATGGATAGTCATGAATTTTGCCGAAATTTTCAGGAAAGGTAGTAGAGGTACTGATCTATCATTCCTGTTAATTTAAGCCAAATTGGTGACTACCCATTTTTTGTGACCGTTTTGAGAAATCGGCAATTTTGCAGTTTCAAAAAACTCAAAATGTCCGGTCTTCACATTTGAACAGCGATTTAGGCTATGCAAAATATGCCAGTAGTAGTCAAAACGAATGCTATGGGGATGTTTAACGTATAAACTTACTTTGTTCATTGTCTATGTTGTTTTTGCATTCAAAATTGGCTTAAGCTAACGTTTTTTAAAAGACAACTGCAATTTCCGCGTAACTGCACGTGAGTGCAAATTGGGACTACTTCGTGTTAAAACACTTGAAACTCAAAAGTGAGTTAAGAGGTGTGTGCGCGTGAAAAGCTTCAGCTGCTGCTGCACTGCATAGCCTATTTTTTCAGTATGGTATTGTCTAGCTATGTGCAATGTTTGGTGTTTTTTTCAAACAATGCAATTTTTTTTCACCAATCTGCCCTACTAGTAGGGGCCCTTGTTGGTTTAGTTTTACATATAGTTATAGGAAAGAAATTCAAAGATCTCTGAAACTACAACATGTACAAGAGTTAAAGGTTTAATATCTTTTATTTATTATCAGCTTATGAATCCGCTACCAGTTTTGTACAAATGGTGACCCTGGGGTCAAATTTGGCCACGCCCTAGCGGTCGCAGTTTTACATAGACTTATAAATAGGGAAAGACTTTAAAAATCTTCTTCTCTGAAACTACAAGATTCAAAGGTTTAATATTTTAAATTTACACTCAGCTTATGACCCTGAGGTCGAATTTGACCCCATCCCAGTGGTTACATGTTTTACATAGACTTATATAGGGAAAACTTAAAAAGTCTTCTTCTCTGAAACTACAAAAGCCAACAGTTTAATATTTTGTATTTACACTCAGCTTATGGTCCTCTAATCAGTTTGTTCAAATAGTGACACTGGGTCAAGCTCTGCCCCTGGGTCACATGTCAACTTGGTTTGAGTGTTTATATTAATGAAAGTTTGATTTATTTTAAAGCTAGCCAAACTTGAGCCAAATACATCTCTCCCATGAAATAACAAGATAATCTAATAGTAGCCGTAGTAATGAGATGAAGTAATCAGATTGATAAATATCACATGGCCAGGTAATTAAAAAGTAATCATTGATATACAATTCTACATTTCTTATATATTACATGTCTTACTATATTATACACACCTGCTAATAATTCACCCAGTCCAGCCCTTTAGTCCCACTATAAAAGTCAATGCCTTAAAATGGTACATTATTTTTTTACAAATCTACTATGGTGATGAATTTCATAAATACCTATATCTATTAGATATTCGAATTTATGAAGGCTCAAGGTCATGATTTATACTAATTAAAAAAATATCCGAACACATTTCTTCCACTCGAGGATAATACATCATTCAGAGGGGGATATCAATTCATCGAATTTGCTTGTTTCAAGTAGGTATAAATGTCAAACAGAAAATGTAGCATTCGCAGAACACAGTCAGCCATACAATCCCCGTGGGATGTAAAGTCATCCCAGAGAAATGAGAAGAATAATGGGGAATTTAGGAACCCTGCATTACTCTTACCAACGATAACATTCCGATGGTTCTAACTTCTTTAACGTGCCCAGAGGAAAGACACTGTACCACCTGGTTTACGTCAAAATCCGACGAAAGAGGCTACGTGAAAGCGTCTTGCCCAAGAACACTCCAAACTCGTTGACAGCAACGAGGCTTGAACCTGGGTCCCCCGTTTACCAGTCCATCGCTCTATTCACCATTACTATATAATTCCTTGAATATTTTGTTATCCCCATATTTTACCTTTTGACGAAAGACTTCCCTGGAAAAATAACGTCAAGTATTCCGTTACTTACCTCTCTAATACCCCACCCCCTCTGATGTAAGTAGTTTCCGTCATTTCTTACCAACACCCCACAATTACCTCACCTCCAACCAACCTAAGGAAGGATACTTCTATCGGAAATCCCCCTCCGCTAGACAAATCAGTTATAAAACAAATATTTCTTTAATTACCCCCTCCCCCACCCCATATCTCGGATTTTAGTTTATCGGGGATCAGTCTATATCACACGTATTCGAATAGGATATACTAGTATCACATCTTTATTTTGAATGTGTGATATCAAACATTCCAATAAGCAATATTTCCTTTTAAAATATGTGCTATCACATACTCCAGTACGTGATATCACATATTTAAATTGGTGATATCACGCATTTGAATACATACTATTACATGTGTGTGAATATGTGATAGTAGTATGCAGTAAAAACACAAATATATTTGTTGAAATCCCAGATATTTTTATTTTATTTTTTTGTACATTTCAAAGTTAAACGGCGCCCGATAATAAGGGAGCTTATGCTTGAGTTTCAATGACTTTTCTAGAGGGGATGCAATATCAAAGACAGTCATATGATTTTATTAATAATTTTATATCATTTTTGCATATTCTTGTCATTTTGTTATATTTATAAGTTTCTTTGATATGTTTACATTTTTAAATGCAGATGTAACCGTGTACGTAGCTACATGACTTGTATCACTAGTTATAAATGATTAAAAAATATGTTGTTCAAATTTGTAGTCATATTTATGAAACATCAATATTTCATTATTTAAAACACGAAAAAAAGGTTATAAGTCCAACAGGAAGAGTAGCATTGACAGAATACAGTCACACCAACAAGTATTACAAAGCAACGTTTGTACAAAGCGAAGTATGTATCTTGATAGGAAAACAAGACGTATTTTGTCAAAACGAATGCGTTATAGTCCATATTTACGTGCGGAGGATTATGAGTTATCTCCTCTGATTTTGAAGGATAGGCTCATTGTGTCATTGCTACACCATCTCTTCAGGAAAGCTAGACATTGAACTTTCAAATAAATGTCATGTGTTCTTTATAATGATGATGACTGCAACCCGGAATATACTTGATCGACCTGCCTGACTGTTTAGAATAATGGTAAATCCATAATAGGAATTCATACAAAATTACTGATTATGAACGAAATTCAAATGATATCAAATCGGAACTTGCAAATCTGTGTATCGTATATCTTGCGAAACTCAGATAATTCCGGTTTAACATTTTCGCAGACATATTACCTGTGGTATGAATAGAAACATGTCATCAGATTATTTGTTTTTACCATCTGAAACATCTAACGTTGCAACTATAAACCCAAGTATGTTAATGTGTATGTAGATGGCCTGTTTGGAAATGTATATATGGAATTATATGCATGTGTAAGTATTGAAACTACTGTATTAAAGTTTTTACCCCACTTATGATGGACTTTTACCTTCACTTCGTAAGTATCCTGCAGCTATAACATGGTGTGTCTATGTCCAACTTGTCGAGCTGAGATGCAATACCAAAGACATGTCGATGCTTATCGTTGTTCCTTTGATATGTTTTATCTTGCGTTATGGTTTAGATCATGGCGGGGATTTCTTTATATACACTGTCCTGTTTTAATGGGATGACAGTAGGGTAAGTGTGAGGTTTGATGCACCCTTGAACCGGTTTAACACCCCCCACCCAGTGGCCTTTGTTGCCATTGACCGTTCCAAGGCGGTAGCCCTATTGTCAGCCATTTTGTGTTTGTGATGTCGTTTGCATTTTTTATTGCTTTTGCCTTCTTGTTTGTCTGATTGCGTGTTTGTTTTTGTGTTTTGTGGTTGACTGTCGTCCTTAAATACTGCTTTCCAGGTTTCATCTTTCTTTGTATATATAGTAATACATACAAATAGTTTATTATTTAAAACCTTAAAGCTACACAATCCCGATAAAAGGCACAATAGAACTGAGCAAAACTAACGGTTATTACGTATGTTGTACTAAGTGATTACTGTATACGTGTGGGTTCATATATACAACATGCGCACTACCTAAATTCACTGAATATTAATGAGATAAGGCGGTACTGTATGAGACGCTTCAGGTACTTTGTGAATCGACCACTGGTCTTATGTCGGGTATAAAAGCGGATTTTAGCAGACGACATTTGACCACCGAACTGATGTGACCAATCTTCAGTAGAAAGACCTAATAGGAAATACAAGTCATTAGAAATTGAAAAGGAAGCTAAAGATGTACTTACTCAAACAACCTTATAAGTCCATATTTATATATAATCCAAAACAATACCTATAATTAAACGTAGCGGCCTTTTAAAAAAGACTCTTTCCAACTATCCCATTGCATCAAAGAAAATATTATATATACAAATAATCCTCCATTTTTATGTGTGTGTACTGTATATTGACACAAAACACAAGGGAGACATTGTTTATCAAAATTGGAATATTGTTAGAGGGGGCCCACACCAACGCTCATAGCTAGTGGTAAAGATGTAGATATAGTATTTGTTATGTGAAGTTATGCATGCATGGTTTACACATATTAGTAGATTATAAATCAACATATTTTTAATAAATTCCTCTTAATTTATGCATGAATTGAAATATTGAAATTGAAAATAAAATGGATAGAGAGACACAGAGAGACAGAGAGACACAGAGAGACATAGAAAGTCAAAACAAGGAGAAGGAAATAGAGAAAAAGAGAGAAATAAAGAGACACACACAGAGAGAAAGAGATAGATAGACAGAGAAAGAAAGAAAGCGAGAGGGAGGGAGGGAGAGAGAAGGAAGGAGGGTGGGGGTGGGAAGAATTGAGAGAGAGAGAGAGTTTCTATATAGTCTTATAGACATAGGCGTAAGAGCCGGAAGACCCCACACCCCAATGTTTCGGGGTGGGCCCCAATATTGATGTTTTCACGAAACAAAAAATGCAACATAAAATGTATGAATAGGCAGTCAACATTCTGATTGATCAGATTTCAAAAAAAGAAAATATTTTATTCAATCTTTGAAATCAAAAAGTATATGAAAGATGTCAGTTTCTGTCTGTATGACAGGGTAAGTGTTAACTAAAAACCGGCAGTTTTAGTATGACTATTAGTTCAAATACTAGTAATTTACTTTTCCTAAGTTTACTTATTGAAATCTTTAATTTTCTTTAATCAAGTTAAATGATTTGTAAAGTAATTTTAAATGAAAACAGGCCCGTAACCAGCCGAAATTTAACCGAGGCATATCCCTTATTTTGGTGGCATTAACCTCCCTCCCCAGCCTGGATTTTGTTTTGATTTCCTTCAATGTGTTGCATTTTCCCCACGGTCCTTTTATACTAGTATATAGTTGTTTTTATGTAAAGGATGTACATTCCCAAAATTCGACAAAGGTAACTGCATCTGTGTGCCCCAGTGTAGCTACGGACCTGGAAAAGCAAAATGGTTTATATTCACGGTGGACAGACGTAGCGGACACTGGCTGCTCAAAACAGCGTTACCTTGATCCTGGTTGTTCATGTAAAGGACCCTGGCGGGTGAAAACACGTAAACTATTGGACTTGCTGTTAAAAGATATTTAATATTTCTTTCCAATAAGACACTTTTTGAAAATGATCACACACACGGAACATTTGATGCATTTGTGTGTCTGAATTCATGAAGAACGGGTTATAAAAACAGTGTTTTACATGCGAAAGAACGCGCACTGTTTACACACCGACGCGTGAAAGTACGTCTAGTTCTAAGAAAATTGTGTTTATTTCAAAAACGGAGACTACTATGCTATATCTGGAATTATGTATTTTCAGTCATAACATCCATTGGACGTATTTAAATAATATCTACCGATTGCCAAAAACGTTAAGTTGTTTGTGCATTGCAAAGTAACGGATCCTGGTCGCTCATGGTACCGGATCCTGTTTGCTTCTGACACAGGATCCTAGGTGGAAGTTGAAAACATACATCTTAAAAAAACGACTAGATATGTTCCCCTGTTCGAAATATCTCAGTTTGATATCAGCGGTGGAAGATAAATCTGCGACATTTTCATTTTCAAGTGCTGAGATATTTCAAAGTTGTTTACATTTAACGAGTTTTCACTCTCCAAACATCGGCGAGGAACTCGTACTCTTCAAGGGGGCTGGCGTGGTCTGGTTGATAGCACGTTGAATTTGATCCGGATGAAGCTTTATCGGCGCAAGTCAATTTCGTTTGTGTATTATTGAGTAAAACATGTTCCCTTAGTTTCGTCCGTCGGATTGGTATGTTCACCGGTTCTGTGTTTCGGAGTCTATCCTTGGAACAATTTGCTATTTGAAAATATATTCGTTAGTAAGAGTAGGGCAACTTCTCGGATTTTTATGTATCCTTCCTTTCTTTGCGGCGACGGGCTATACATATTCAATATACTGTCCTGATAAACCAACATTTAGTTAAATGTTATGTGATAACCTTTTCAAATCATAGAATGACTCCGATGAGGGTGCCCCTCGATATCCGCTAAAAAAAAAGTGGTAAATGCCTATTTAAAACTTGTAATTGACATTTACCGTAAGTATTCGGAGATTATAAACGGAAAGCTAAGCATTTCTATAGGAGGTGTTCAATGTATTGCTTTAGGCAATTATATTAATTTGTGAATAATTGTACAAAATATCTAAATAAAAAACCTTTTTCTTATTTGTTGCGTACAACTACAGTTGCCTCTCTATACGATATATCTGCCTACATTATGCCAACATTCATGTATACAGTCTACGTCATTAGTTGTTAACATTGCTGCATTTGTATTACTTGTAATATTTGTTTTTTTATTCATTGATGTCTTTTGTTTTTAAATATCATTTATGATCAAACAATTGTTACCTGTTAGGGCTTAGCTAGAGCGTTACTAGTGTGGTCCCGGGGCAAACTACATGAACTTGTTTTATTCCCAGATACGCTGTGGTTCATTTTTAGGAGTATTTCCTACTATTTTATATCTTATTTGACGCTGACATGTTGATGATATAGTCTGAATCCTTATATCCTCTCGCCGGCCTTTTTTATTTATTTTTTTTATTTCCCTTTTTTTTTTTAATTTTCTGATTTTTGCAGACAATGTGTACACAGCTGCGTACTCTATATATATATGAATAAACCTTTTTTTTTAAATATAAAAACTGTGTGAGGTCATTGTCGTGTAAAACGGCGACAAAAAGCGTCGTGCAGCGCGCTGCGGGAAAGTAAGTTTGGTTTATGTCTATTGCGGGCCCATTGTTTATTTTAGGGTACTGTCGACGGAAGACAGGTCGTGAAGAGAGAATTATCTCCAAGTGCAAAAGTATATACACGAACGTAGTTTCGGAGTACATTTGTTTAGTCGTGTACGACATAGATGTATTTTGCCAAACTCACCACCAGATTCTATCACTATAACAAGATCACACCCTCTACATTCTACATCCATAACCGATTTAATTATTCAATATTGGGCTGTTCCTTATTATTTTCCATCATGCTGTCGCATGAATGATTTTAGTACCGGTGGTCCAAAGTGATGCGCTGTGTCAAGTTCACCGCTACGGTCCACGGTACGAATCCAGCTCGTTCTCAAATTTCATGAGGCATGCAGTACTTGTCCTACTGATAAAAATGTGGGTGGTCTGCGCCCCCACGAAAATATCGACCATCACATATAACCTAAAATGTGCTGAAGATAACTTAAAACACCATGCAACCAACAGATGTTGTTTTTTATTGTTTTTTATTGTTTTTGTTGGTGGAGCCGAAGTCCCGATCGTCGTTTTCTCTTTAATCTGAAGGTGTATAGAAAACAATCTATCAACCAGGATCCGGTGCCAATGATACGGATTGTGTCCGTTGCCAGAATCACACGCATTTTTTACAGAGCAGCCAGCGTCCGTTACGTCTCTCCACCGTGATATTAGCACAGGGTCCTTCGCGATTGAGCATATTTATGTAAAGTAACTTAATTAGTACAACAGGGTTAATCGGCCTCCGTAGCCCAGTAGGTTAACGCGCTGTCTTAGTATGTTTTCACCGTTGCGGACGGGGTTCTAGCTCGGGCTTCAGCACTTTTTTATTGTATGAATTTTCTTTTTTATGAACAAGTAGTATTCAAATGCCTTTCAGATTCGTCCGATTTAGATATTAACAAACGTATGCATAATAGCACGCACACAAGCACAGCTTACTCACGCACCCACAAACACGCTCGCCCGCAAGAACGATATTTTTTTCATGAATTGACTCTTGTTTTTTCCCCCAAGAAGCTCTGGAATTGAAAAGTGTAACTGAAGGATAGACGGATGGGCGACCTTCATGTGTATACCCCTTCCCCACATCCTGAAAAATACGATTTGCGAGAAATGATATTGCTGGTCTTTTACCAATAACAGAAAATTCCATATCTATAACTTAATGTGAACAATACCCTTCAAGCGTCTCATTGTAAACAATAATTTCTCCCTGTCCAGTGTCAACACTTGAGCATGTATTTCACGTTACATACTATTGGCTACCGATACACGCTCTCTGTATATGTATACATGAATAATATGTGTGTGATGTTGGATTACTGCAATGATATTATAGGAAATAAGTATATACAATATATGGAACATGTGTGGAATATGCGGGTGAGTGTTTATAATTCTCTACATAGTGATGTATTTACGTTATGCCTTACGCATTTTACTTGTTCCCTTCCGTTTAACATTACAATCATGTATATATTTACATTGCACGCCATTGAATATCCTCATCGAGTTGAACAGTCTGTAGTTATCGGATATCTGAGCGAATTGGTATATAAACGTTTAGGTTTATATACCCGTAATCGCTGGGTGGTACATTTTCAAAGTTACCGAAGCGTTTATCACGCCTATTATGCAAATGTCTCGATATACGCTACGACAATATACCAGCCTAAACAATGTATACAACACATCCAGCAAAGAACTTCATCTATAGCCGTTCCTATGTTTAAAAAAACTTGAAATTGTATTATTTTATCGGGATTGTGTAGCTTTAAGTAAGCTGTTTTCAGTGTATTCAATATTTACATGGAAGAGGGTAACGAGTTATCTCCCCTGTTTTCTATGGTATGGCCCAGTGTGTAATTCTACATCACCCCTGTTTGACATCTAGGGACATCGAACTTACAAATAAAATAACATGTGTCCTTTAGAATCTTAGGTGAATTAAACTCAAATGTATGGCGTTTATGTACTTCATAGACCGGACTAAAAGGGTTGCATAAGTAATTTTGTATTCTATAAATTCTGGCCTACATGGAACCCATAAACTGTGTAATAAAGGCAGAGCAAAGTTAAGCTGATGTAAAACATCAGTCTCTCTTAAAGAACTTGTAATAGCTCATCCAAATGTTGGCATGAGATACCTTTTATCATTATCTACATAGGTGCATACGTAATTTTCCACAAGTTTCTGTGTTGTTGATATTGTTCATAGGTACATAGGTACCTTGCCCAATTATAAAACCACTCCAACCATATCGTGTGCCTACAGTTCAACAATGTTCATCTTTGTTAAGTTAAATTGTTTATGGGTACACAAGGCTTTCAGTTTCACATGACAATCGGACCCGTAACCCTTTACCCCTCACCATGAAACCCATCACCGCCCGCCCCGTCTCTCTCTCTCCCTCTCTCGCTCTCATGGAAATCGGCCCCCTTAACCTCCACCCTTCACCATGAAACAACTCACAGCCCGCCCCGTCTCTGTCTGTCTGTATGTCTGTTTCTCTCTCTCTCTCTCTCTCTCTCTCTCTCTCTCTCTCTCTATATATATATATATCTTTTTGTTTTTCTTAAATGTCCCCTTTCTCATTTGATTATATTGTATATCAACATGATCAAGGAGAATACAACTGCTTTTTTTTTTATCTGAAAGCATTGATTATATTAAAAGAGATACATTGTTTTATGATTGTATGTGTCATTTGTATAATTTGATGGTCTCTGACAAAGCGAATAGTCGAGCTACGCTGTTCTCCGTCAACTCTTGCTTATTAGCTCGTTTGTATTTACAAACCTATTCTTACCACCTGCGTATTGTCATCTTGCCGACTGTGGTGTCCGGTTAAACTCTTATGCAACATAAATCATTAGGTAAAATATTTATGTATTACAGACACTAATTTAAAATTAGTCGTAAAAAGAACCACATGCCTAAAAACTCGTGAAGGATTTCCCTATAATCGATCCCAGCAGTTAAATAGTCTCTATATCTTGATAAACCTGAAAATCCGTGCAAAAACTGCCGGCATATGTTTACCCAACGCCCCTTTTCTAAAAACCATTAGAGCTATGGTACGAAACATGTAAAGCACATTTTTCTTATATATTCATATTCTTAGCTGATGTACGTATAATATAACATATAAGTGGCATATACTCCAACAAATAATAATGTTATAAATATTATTTATTCACTATTAGGCTAGGGCATTTAGAGATAATAAGGGTCCACCCTAAACGAATTACAACAGAACTGTTTTCAACAAGTTCATATTCATCAAACTTCACTGAGAAACTGAAAGAAAGTCTTTAAAGACTGAAAACTGGAATCTTGTATTTTTAAAACATGTTTATACTTGCAATATCTAACATGTTTTATTAAAATACTCAATGCTGATTGGTTATTGGAGAAGTTTTAATATACAATACAATACCTCTAACTTCAGGAACGATAACCGTTAAGACGTCATTTTAAACGCCAGAAAACATGTTAACCGTTTAGACATCATTTTAAAAGTCAGATGCAAAACAAAAATATTGCGATGGAAAACATTCCAATTTGAAAAATATTTAAATTGATACCAACACTTCTTGCTTTTCTCTATGTCATTATCGTTTGTGTAATAATAATAAATGACCAATTGAACAAGGTAGATTGTTCAACGTTGATAGAAATCAAAGGACATGCCATTTATGTAATATTAATTCTCTTGGAGATGTATTCCATTATATTTTAATTGTCAATATTTTGTTCTAGATAGAAAAAAGTATATTGCTAGGCACTTTCTTAGTTTTGTAACCTTCCTCTCAAATGTTTCTCTTCTTACATCGACTTTAATGTAATTAAACAAAATTAATCTCGTTTATAATGCTCATGCAATTTATTTTTAATTTTCGAGTCATATCTTTTTGTGTTAATGATTTTGCTGTTTGATGTATTAACAATTTGTTTGTATTTGTTGTTGTTTTTCATGTATATGCTGATGTCCATAAAGGGCCTAGCTTCATGAATAAACCTTGTCAAACTTGGAATGGGTTATTTTAAGCGACACTACGTTCCAAAAACACATTTAAATAGGATCAAGCTGCATATTTTTCTCGTTTATGTTGAGAGATGGGAATAAAGAGTAAATTGTGAGAATGTGTTTGTTTTTTGTTCAATCTCTCGACAAAATGTGTATCATGTGTACATAAAATCCATGTCAGATAAGAATTTTTTTATTTCCAGCGGGTTTATATTGTGCGAGATCAAAACCTGGTGTTTGTGACTTTAACACATCGAAACGTTGGGCCTGCGGCCCTTGTAATTGATGAACTTTAAGTCCCGCGCACTAGGTATTGATGATAAAATGTCCCAAAAATTGCATTTCCTGTTAAAATTTATTTTGAACTATTGTTCAAGTGATAAGTCGATGTCTATGAAGTCAAAAGATGTAGAGAAAATTGCTAACTGGTGTAAAATGTTTATTTAAAAAAAATATTCCAAAAATTACCAGTACAATTATCAAAAAACAATGAAACTAAAAGATGCCGCTAACCTTTTAATGAGAGCTCTTCTACAGAAATAGTTCTAGTCGTGTACTCTATACAATGCACGTAAGTTACATTACATTTGGTTTAAGGTGTCGTTACAGTCGCATTACAAAAGTGACGTCAAATAAACAACAAACGACTCATAATTTCACTTACAAAATAGCACCTCATAAATTGGTAAATTGTCAACATTAAAGTGAAACAATTCTAAGGTTGTATGAGTCAGTATTAAACCGTCATTTTGTAAGACCCTCTATTAAAGTTATATAAAAGAAACAAGCGGGTATAAAGAACTAAACGATTTACACTTATATGTACTAATGTCAATAGAATAAAACAAATTAAGAGTTGGTTTCTTACTTGCTAAATAAAAGCATGATGGGCAATAACAACTTAATCTAAACTAAATAATTGCATTATTCTATACTTTCTTTAAATCAAAAACAATGAACAATATATGGTCGCTTCACTAGAAATTGAAACTTGATACCATCTAAAACACCTATAAATGTCAGCAATAATATTATATTTTGCTTTAAATGTGTCCTTAAAAAAATTGTTTTCATCAGAGGGAAGGTAGAAACATTTAAAGGTAGTTTTGGTGGCCTACTTATTTTATGAGTTTAATTATTGTTTGCGTTTGTTTCAAATGTATAAGTTTTAGAACTGAAGCAGAGGGTGACTGGTATTTTATAACCCTATAACATGGTATATCTTGATACGCAAAAAATGACATTAATGGAGATGAAGATGTTTTAATTTAAAGGAAAGGAATTTCACGTTCTTGATCCCCATTCAACTCAAAACCATGGTATTCAGGTTCCCAGTTCCCACTGACGGAATGTTACCGCCTGTGGGGAATTATAGACAGTTGACCTTTATATCGGCTTATACCCAACTTGTGAGATAGTGCAAAAATAATGAAAATTTAAAAAAAATACGCTTGTATATTCAGTAGAATATTACTACGTTGACCTTCTTTTTATGCTTTGGTGAAAGTTATTTTACGTTAAGAGCGTGTGTTTATCTTACAAAACTACTGTAACGAAACCACATACAATTAATACTCGGTATTAACTTTCCTACTTAGAAACACATCGTCGTAATCCCAAACAATTATAAAATATTTATATTTAAGATTATTCAACGGACACACATCATTTATAGTATTCAACGGACACACATCATTAATTTTATCTTATTAATTCAATAGTAATGTTAATATTGAATGACTTAAATAAACTAAATAAGACATATGGTTTCATTTTTATTTACAAACATTACGTGGTTCCGCCTTAGTTCCATTAAGAGATGTGAAAGCTTATATTAGCAGCATTTTATAACGGATATTTTGACAACAAAACAGGTTCAAAACATTTTTTACTGGAAAAATGCGATAACCTGTAAAATTACCCATAAAATGTTTTAATTTTAATTATGCAAACTTTTTAAGCCGAAATTAAGATTTTATTTCATACCCCAGCCAACCCCGTTTTCCTTTCTCGGAGAAGGGGTTGGATGGGATATGAAAGTTAATACTCGGACCAAGTAATGATTACATACGACTTTAAATTTGTTGGCGGTAGGACCTAACTGGTTCCTGTGAAGTTGTCCTATAATTCCATGAAATATGATATGTGTTGATATTCCACACTATATGGCACTAGTATCATTGTTGTCCTTGTTCACAAATGAATAGTGATTTAAAGTACTATGACTGTCAGGAACACAGCAATTAACATAAAAAGATGACCCTACCGCGCCAACATCTGAAATATACTGAAAAGGTCTTCAGTTTTATGTAAATATATTAATAGGTACACTTATATAATCAATGACATGTTAGATACCGGGTATATATATATATTACATCAACATCAAGTTTATGGCTCACCATTTAATTAACTTTCTGAGTCAAAGTTATTGTATAGCGGTGCGATGCGTCTTGTCTGTAAACCAAACCTCGAATGATTTATTAAAATGACCACTGCGTGGCGTGGTCATTTAGCGCCAAATGAATAATTATTACAATAATCCTTAACTTAACCTCTCGTATAAATAGCTACCACGTGATACATATTATCACGTGATACTACTAACTACTATCGTCTGCCATACAGATAGTCAATATAGATGAATTTAAGGGCTTATGATGGTTGACACTTCTAATTCTAAAACACTAACATACACATTTCTTTTTATATTAGACCGTCCAATTAAGCGGTCGTCGTAGAGTTTTCAAATTTTATTGTAAAATACACATCAATACCAAACCTTGATCACCATGCGTGACATTGCATGATTGAATCGACTTTTGTGGTTAACAATTATGAAAATAGAGATTATTTAACTGCTGGGATCGATTATAGGAAAATCCTACACGAGATGGTAGATTTCCCTAGAATAGAACACAGCAGTTAAATAATCTGTTTATTACATTTTAAATCAGTTTGTGCATGATTTCAAACGGAATTCTTCGCTTTATTGAACGTTGTCGACGGATGACGTCGACGTCAGCACCAGTGTATTGACGTCATAACTCTGCGTCACAGTTGGTTATTTTTGTGTTCGGAGTTAGTTATTAATATTTAGCGATTATGAATATTCTTTCACTGAGAAATCCCAATCGTTCACCCATAGAAATGTAATAAAGCTCAATTATTGTGCGAGTGTTCCCAAAATATCGTTATTTGATAATAAAAATAATAATAAGTACCTCGTCTTTATTTTCAGAGGATAACCTATTTGGCAGTATATACCAATCTACAAAAAAACATATGGTCCTTCAAAAATTCCCACACAACAACAAAAATCAATTGTATCAACAACAAGCACTAACACGTACACCAATGCATTATTTACATATTTACACAGTCTAAATTCGTTGATTTAGTCGAATGTGAAATGTGACTACGAACCTGGAAATAATGTTTGGTTTAACAATGTCAAATGGTAATACAATGCGTATACAATAACTTTAGCACAGACAATCGACACAACAAATGATAATTCAGTAAATTGTATTTTCCTAGAACCTAACAACATATGCATTTACTTAAATACAGTACAAATTACAATGAAAAAAACAACGTTAAAGGGAACTTATCCTGATTTCTTGAATTGAACAACATCGTGCAGTAGTCCCAACATACAAGAGCACTAAACAATTTAGGCAAGTACCTGTTATATATAATTGTTATACGTTTAATCAATCATGTATAATTACAGGCTCATTTCATCTAATAAAGAACCTTTTACATGAAATCATTATACATTTAACCATTTTATCTTATATATATGATCATTTTATTGTAATCATCAGTCTATTATTTGAGAATAATATCCATTAAATCAAAAGCCTATAATATACGATGTTTTGTACATTTTTTAAACCATTTTCAAAAATAAGTATAGTTATTGCATATTAGCATGCAGTATATTATAGAAGGTAGTTTGTATATTTAACCAGTCATATATAATGTAAGTCTATTCAAAAGCCCATATTATAGTCATTATACATTTTACCCAACATCTTGTCATACAGGATCATTATATACTTAACGCCATTAAAAGTGCAAGTTTTTTTTATTTTGTGTTTATTTTAAATAAAATGTCTCCAAGATCGATTGCATAATTCCGATTTTACTTCTTTCAATACATGAATTTGATCTCAGTCTCCAGATTTATAAGGAATATGGATAATTTCTAACATGTACATGATGTTACAATCGATCTTGGAAATAAACACAAAATAAAAAAACTTAACTTTTAATGGCGTTAAGTATACATGTTTACAACAATCTATAATATTTAAACAACAGCCTATAATAATACGAAGCTTAAAACCTTTAGCCCAGCTTGACATGTACATCCAACAAATACGCACCCTTGAAATAAATCGTAATTTGCTACCCAACAGTTGGAAATTACAACTTTCCATTTACCGTTAATTGGGAGCAAAATTATGTTTTCGAACCGGGCTATACTTTTCTAGGAGCGGTAAAACGGTTGACTATAATCGGTATTAAAATGTGTGACATTTATTTTCTACCAGCGCAAGGAATTTTTGAAATATTACATTATTATATTTGGCGGATGTTTTTCATAAAATAAACGTATTTTATCAATATGTTAATGTTTTATCTGTAGAATTGCAAAAAAAATTATGCTTATGATTATTTTAGACCTTTCCACACAATGGAAAGCGCAGAAAAGCAATAGAAAGGAAATACTCGACGGTTTCCAAAACGAATCGGTAACGTTATCAACGCCATTTGTTTTTGTGTGTTGCAGGTATGGGGTACCTACGGGGAAATTGTGCTATGTTCACGTCGCGAGACGTAGACATGGGCTCATGGCTACGGCCCATTGAAGAATAAAATCCCGAGAATTTTTTGCAGTATGACAATGTACATCCATAATCCTTTTTGTGTTTCTGTATATATTTTGACTCAATGTAAATTATATTTTCAAAGGAATACAACAATTGTTTTTACCTGATTTCGAAATTACGTTATTGGGACATTTTTATAAGTGTTTCTTAGTATCCTTTAAGAGTTGTTTCTGGAATATTACATTCAAGAGAAAAAATATTTGAATGCATTAAAATAAAAATGTAAAAAAAATGGATACTGAGATGGAAGATATAATGTATATTATGTATAACAAAACAAAAAGACCTGTATCGCTCTTCTGGATAAACTGATAAGGGGACTGACTGCACGATATAAGTTTATCGTTTCAGGAGACGAAAACTGAAGAAAGACTATTTTTGGCGAAGGTGTCGGACAAGAATGTATATGTCATGGTGTCTGGTTTAATGTATTTCGTTTTGACAAATAGTTTGAAAATACTTATTTTGTGTTTAAATAGTTACATCTTTTGAGAATTACTCTCCTTTTATATGAAAACATGAATCAAAGTCCGCATAAAGATATAAACTTCTTACAATTGGTAGAAAATAAATATAAAAACAATAGGCCCAAGACGGCCTGCATCGCTCTACTGGCTGT
This sequence comes from Cyrtodaria siliqua, assembly GCA_037043455.1. Classification (NCBI taxonomy): domain Eukaryota; kingdom Metazoa; phylum Mollusca; class Bivalvia; order Adapedonta; family Hiatellidae; genus Cyrtodaria; species Cyrtodaria siliqua. The sequence goes on from JAWPHD010011134.1 coordinate 46,566, forward strand.
ATGGCGTCCATGGTGGGGTGGGGTGGGTGGTGGTGGGGATAGAAAGCTTGTTTGACATATATGGCAGTATCAAACTAGTTTTTGAATGCAAGGTTGATTTTCAACTTGCATTCATAGCCATTGCTTTTGGGCGCCTTCTCATCGCCATCTGGCGGATAACCTTCATTTTTTTCTCATAAATCAAGGCTTCAAGTCGTACAAGTATGCTGATCTATGCTAGACGAAAGTATTGAATGCTGAAAACAACTATAATGCAAATAAACAGGGGGAGAAACTCTACGAAAAAAATCTCATTATGTATGATTTTTGGGTGATTTTCTTCCACGCGAGAGGTTTTCTCATCAAGGAAGAAACACGAAGTGACGTAACGCGCATCATCGCTTGACAGCGACTATTGTTATATTCGCGCAAAGAGCCGATTCAGTCAACTCAAATAAAGCGATATATATGTATAATTATATATAGCAACAACTATTTCAAAAGGGTTTTAGTGATTCAGCATGTCAGTGAATTATTATTAATGATAAGATGAAATAAAGAAACATATTTTGACACCACTGGATATAGAACGTGAAAACAACACGAATATTGCTTTATTATGTATAATTGTATATAGCAACGATGTCAGTGAATTATTATTAATGATAAGCTGAAATAAAGTAATATTTTTAGGTACCACTTGATTGTTATTCTGTTGGATATAGTATATATAGACATCTTATTATCGTTAAATCTCGTCTGTATTTAAGATTGGGTTTGATAAAAACTTTCATAGACTGTAGAGTTTAGGGTCTAGTTGTGCAAGAACGTTAGCACGTGTCTCTACGTCCTAAAATCTTGACGTCAATGACGTCACAATGTTATTGAAAAGCGTTTTTTCCCTGAGCGCATTTGTTAAGTTGTTTTACTATGAAATCAATCAGTGTCAGTTTTAACAACATCTCGTCATCCAAAATGGCCAAATTGCTGACCGTTTTGACGTCATGATGTCATCCAATTTGGAAAGCCCGTGTTTGATTAGGTACTGATCAAAATCTAATCATTCATAACACGTGTCAAGCTTCAGATTAATAACATGTGTCATGCTCCAGACTATCCGCGTTTTCATTCATAACATGTGTCCAGCTCCAGATTATCAGTATTCATTCTTAACAAGTACCAATCTCCAGGTTATCTGAGTTTTCATTCATAATGACAAATGTTTCAACCGAGTTCCATTTTGTTAGGATGTGTATTTTTATTTGCATGCAAATTTTAAAAAATGTTTTATGTCCATTTTCAAAAATATATTATGGAGTCCTAAGCCTATTACTTTTCTCAGTAGTGTTTGGTGAATTCGGGGGCTGTGCTTACAAAAAGATTTAATGTTTTGTTTGTAAACATGTATTTCGAAATCGACTAAATCATGAAACTGCACATGGCTGCGGCATTTTAACCTACTTCGTTCATCTAGGTTCTGTTCTGGTTCTTGTTGTTGTTGTTTTTTTATCAAAATTATCGCCAATTTTACCCGTGTATTTACTTATAGTCAATTTCACCTATACATTTGTATGTTTATGGTTTTAGTAAATACTACAGGAAAGTTTATTTTTAATTTGTGGGACAGACATAGGGAAGAAGTTGAATCAACGCGTAGTGCCTCTTTTCAATTTATTTGTCCCTGCAGCAGAAGGCGTATTCTAGGTTACGCCACTGACCCCTGATTATAGAATGTCTGTCTACAAAATGTACATAGAAATTGCTTTGTTACTTAATAGTTGTTCAACCATTCTCACCGGTCTTATATGTCTGTTGACAATTTCATCAAAGTCTTTAATATGTTTATTATTTCTCTTATTTTCTCCTTCATTGACTATTGGAGGCAATATTTTGGATAAAGAACTTGCCCACAAGTAACTGGCTTCTAATTTAATATACATAGTAGGTCCCATAACACTTGTGATTTTCTATCATTGTAACAGATTTAAAGCCGTTGTAACCGATTGTCCGTCATTTGACCTTCGACCTTTTGTTGTTAACACTCTAGCAACTTCATTATATATCCGATATTTACCAAACTTGGTCAGTGTCTTCATATCCATGCTTGCTCGGACAAGTTCGATACACCAGTTATTGCCCTTGATTTAATACAAAATCAATTAGTTTGCCCTGTGAACACACATTCCTTGTGCATATGATATTTACCAAACTTGGTCAGAGTCTTTATATTAATGAACGGTCAGACAAGTTCGAAAACCATCCCCATAATGGATAATGAACGCCAGAGTTATTGTCCTTGATTTTATGAAAAATCCTATATTTTGCTTTCTGAACACTAGTATTCCCTTCATTTTGCATCCGAGTCTTTATATTAATGAAATATTGGACAAGTTTGAAAACCACCCACGCCGGATAATAAACGCAAACGTTATTGACCTTGGTTTAATGGAAAATCCTATAATTTGCATTGTGAACACTAGCCCCTTCATTTTACATCTGATCCTCACCGAATTTGGCCAGAGTCTTTATATTAATGAAGGCTCAGACAAGTTTGAAAACAACCCATATCGGTTAATAAAATTCAGAGTAATTGCCCTTGATTTAATGGAAAATCATATATTTTGCCCTGTGAACTCTTAATATAGCCTCCTCATTGTGCATCCGGTCTTTACCAAGCTTGGTCACAGTATTTATATTAACGAAAGTGTGTAACATACTGAAAACTACATATATCGTATAATCTGATAATAAACACGATAGTTATTGCCCTTGATTTAATGACAATGTCTTATATTTGCGTCGTGAACAAATATTTCATTTGATCTTTACTAACTTTAGTCAATACTTTTATATTAATAAAAGCTTGGACATGTTCAAAACCAGTTGCATCAGACTAGACACATCAGAGTTCTAGCCCTTAAATATTTCAAAATGTGTTTTCCAGTAGACCTTAGACTATTCAAGCCAGTAGTGTGATACAGGCCCTCTTGTGCATCGTGTTCCCGGAAGACTACTTATAGTGGGGCAGATTGGTGGAAAAAGCACCAAACATTGCACATAGCTAGACAATACAATACTGAAACACGCCACTTTGTAAATGACATAATTTTAGATATGAAGGTCATCTTGAATGACAGTTTGGTCATAAAACACAAATCTGTCTATCCATCGGCAATTTCATCAAATAATATTCTAGTCTTGATTTGAAACAGTTTAATGACAATTGATCACAATATATTTGGAATGGATCGACCCTCTAAGATTTTTGTAGGGCGCCCAAGATAGTCAAGTTGGCCAAACTATGTCAAATTTATGGAAATTTTAAATGTCCAGCTTTAACACAAATCAAATTTTCGTTAATATAAACACTCAAACCAAGTTTGAAATGTGACCCGGGGGCGGGGCCAAATTTGAATCCAGGGTCACCATTTGAACAAACTACGTAGATGACCATTAGCCGACTGTAAGTATAAAATATTAAACCGTTGGCTCTTGCAATTAAGGGAGAAGAAGATTTTTTAATTTTGTCCCTTTATAAGTCTATATAAAACATCTGACACCGGGGACAGGGCCAAATTTGACTCCATGGTTACCATTTGAACAAACTTGATAGAGGACCATAAGCTGATGGTAAGTACAAAACAGTAAATCTCTGGCTCTTGCAGTTTCAGAGAAGAAGACATTTTAAACAGTTTTTCCCTATGTAACTCTATGTAAAACATGTGACCCTGGGGTGGGACCAAATTTGACCCCAGGGTCACCATTCAAACAAACTTGATAGAAGACTATAAGATTTTTTCCCTATATCAGTCCATGTAAAACTGTGACCCCTGGGTTGGGGCCAAATTTTCACCATGGTCACCATTTGAACAAACTTGGTAGAGAATGTATAAGCTGATAATAAATAAAACATATTAAACCTCTCTTGTAGTTCAGAGACGAAAGAAGAGTTTTGAAGTTCTTCCCTATAACTCTACGCCAAACTGATAAAAAAAGGGCCCCTAAGCTCCCAATTAAAGAAAAACTAAGGTTTCTTATGAGAATTGTTTTTTTTAAAACTTGAACCCATGAACCAAGGACTCTTTGAAAAAAATGCCGCCAGTGAGAGATGAACACACGACCGATGGGGTTTCCAGTGTACATTACCAAATATTGAAAAAGGGCCATAATTCCGGTGAAATGGCTGGTTTTCAAACTCGTCCGAGCTTTCATTTATATCAACAATCTGGCCAAGTTTTGGAAGATCGAATACAAAATAAAGGAGCTGTTACAAGGCTGAAAATGACATTTTTCAAAAATTCAAGGACACATAACTCGTGTTCCTAGTCCGATATAGCTTGTTTTCGAACATGTCCGAGCTTTCATTGATATCAACAATTTTAACTAATTCAAGGACATTAACTCCGCTGTTACTGGTTAGATATTGCTGGTTTTCGAACTTGTCCGAGCTTTCATTGATAATAAAATCTGGTAAAGAATGGTAAAGATCGGATGAAAAATGAAAGGCCTATCGTCTTAACGTGGCAAAATATAGCATTTTTAACTCAATAAGGGTCATAACTCAGCTGTTACTGGTTCGATTAGACTGAATTTCAAAGTTGTCCGAGCTGTCAGAAATATTACCAATCTGGTAAAGTTTGGTAAAGATCTGATGGAAAATGAAGGCGCTATTTACGACGGACGGACGACGGGCGGATGAAGGGCAACTCGGCATCCCATAAGCTCTACTGGTCCGCCTTCGACCAGTAGAGCTTAAAACCCCATACAAGTTTGACCCATTTAGTGCAGATGTTCCGTCTATAATAAAATGAAACACGAATCATTCTAAATTACCCCCTATTTCAATTGAATATAGTTCGAAATTCAAGTAACTGTAATTTAACATTAATATAAATATTTCGAAAATGTCTTTTTCAAGCGCATTTCTAGGGATTAACGCGAAACTATTGTAACTCACTTTCAGAAAATTTTACAGGAGAAGCAAAAAAACCATCTTATTTTTATCAAAAATGCATTTAAGAACTTTATGCTCTGGCATGAGGCAAAGAAACGGTATTCATTTGTATTTTGATAAGAAATTAATTAATGTTATGCTTATGTATGAGATATTAAAGAAATATTGCCTTACAATAATTTCGCGCTTAAGATTTGAAGATGCACAGTTCTATTTATCTCATTTTTTTAGTTTAGTTTCGCATTTTAAGAATACAGCAGTTATCATAATCTTCATTTTAAATGATTGTTACTTATTTTTTTCCTTCTAAACAAAGTTTATAAAGAAAGAAATATGACTTACGATACTATCGCGCCAAAGTGCTTTTACTTGTTTATAAAACGAAGCTATTGCAAGTCATTATCATATTAAACAAACTTGCAAAATGCAATACTTTTAAGTTTGCTATAGACAATCCCTGTTATACACATCATTCTCAGTACATAAAATCACAGCATTCAGACAAAATGAAGATGATAAGTGTATAATGTGTTTATTTTTCAATAAAAGAACACTTACGGTAAGTAGCTATTTCAACAAAAGTTTTCATTGAACCTTATAATTATATTGTGCTGATTAGCTTGTTGCATGGACAATGTGTTTTTACTCAATAAATAGAATCTTTTCCTGCATGTGTGCAATTCCGTTCTGTGATTCTTGGAGGGATGGGATGGACTTTTTAAAGAATAAGTGGATGACATCCGCCTTTCATCATTATGACCTGTTTTGTTATTATGGACCAATAAATAACAAATGCCTTTATGTAACTCCAGAATGTTTTGAATAAAAGTATTTTGTTCTGATTTTGTGACCAGTTTAAGTAGGATTATAAACAACAAAGCACGAACGTACGTAGGGGTTTTCAAAATGGGATTTTATTAAACTGTTACCTGGCAAAACATAATGTTGCTGTTCGTAATTATGTAATTTACCTTAAGTCATTTTTCAGATACAAATTTTCTGTTTTAGGCTGTTTTTATTGATCATGGAGGTTGAAGTGATGAAATCATCTAAACCTGTATAAAACCATCGACTTTTGCAAATCAACGGGCAAACTTTCTCCCATAATACTTGTAAATAAGCTATTATTCAATTATTACTGGATTAATTACTAATTATCTTTTCAAATACTTAAACAATTAGGATTAAAAAAACCAGTGCTGTTATGCAATGAGCTTATAGAAACAACTACAATTTCTTATCTATTGCCAGAAATTCAAACTCGACTACCATTGTTTAAAAGACTGATGTCAAAATCCTGTTCAAATGATTTTACTCTTCATTATTTCAACATTAAACATTAAGGTATAAAACAGTTTGTCCACTTTACAGATAGATACTTACACTTTGTCCGAAATTATTTTTTTTGGTAAGTTTTATCTTATTAGGATGTAAATATATGTACCGGTATGTAACTGACTACGTTTACAAGTTAGATGTTTCTTCAAACCAGCATGATATTTGCATAACAGTTCCTATTAGCGCCTTTGACTCTTAATAATTATGAAAAGAGGCACCTTTTAAGAAACACTACATACTATTTTCCTAGTACTGTTGAGTACTACTGCGTTATATTTATAGCTAGAACAGATAACAGAAATGATGGCCCCGGAATATAGATGTCTATTTTTACGGACAACTAAGTAATGAAAGCTTGTGCATTTACTGCATTGAAAGTTTACAATATGTATCTGTTTTATGACTTTTGTTCAATATAATAATCATGCTAACTTAACACAGAAAACACACTTGCACAGGATGTTTTGACAGTGATCTTGAGAAACTTTCACAATATTTGAACAACACAGAATACAAATTACAACAGTTCAATTCAAACATTTTTAATTCTTTAATTCTTAAACCACTCTGGTATCCATAATTCTGTGATCCAGTTGGTTTATCCAATCTTAAATATCTCCATTTAGAATAAACTTCAATGCATAATATGCAAATTTAGGCATTAATGACGCAATGTACCCATAAATGACCTAGGATTGATATGCAACAAAACTCGTTGAAGTTCTTTAATATTTAATTTATATTTCATATTAGCAGCATAGAGCAGTTATCATTACCTTAATTTATAATAACTGTTATATAAATTTTCTTCCTCCTTCATAACGTTTACTAAGAATCAAATTTGACTGACAATAGTTTCGCGCGAAATAATATTTGAAAGCAAAGGTATTGTAAGTCATTGTAATTTTAGTTAAGTTTGCTAAAAACAATAGAATTGTGTTGGCTATAGACAATTTGGCTATAGACAATTCCTGTTAAGAATTTCGTAAAACATAAATGAAAAACTATTGTAAATGATTTAAAGGGCAGTTACAATAGTTTCGCACTAAAAAATAAAAGTTATATGAGATACAATAATATGACATATTTTAATTTTCTCCACCAAAGTTTAGATTCTAGCTCTACTATTTTGTGACATTTTAAAGGGTCAGTATCTGATATGGATTATGTAGAAAAATAATTTTCGAAAAAAAAATGAGTTACAACATTTTCGCTTTAAGCCCTAGATTTGTAGTAGTAATGCTAGTAAAACAGGATGTCTGAATAATTTATTTCGCATATTTTAAAATAAGGAACATCGAAAGCTGCTCTAATTCCAAGTACTTAACACAATCGTAAGTACCCAGTTGTGTAAGTGTTACATGTATGATTTATTTTTAATAAAGTACATGACTTGAAAGCTTTATGAGTAGGTATACTTTACAAAATAGTTTTTAAACCAGTACTGTACATACTTCAAATCAATAATTCTAACCCTAACCCTAGTTTCTTTTGACTTTAAGTAAAGACTGCCTAACATTGGCCAACAACTTGTCAACAAAGCAATCTTTAGAAGAGATAACAACAAACGAATAAGCAAAAGATGAAAGAAATGAAAACTCATGTTCACACTCAATAAAAAATCCATTTTGATAAGCAGATTTGTTTTCAAAACTGGTTACATAATTCAAATATTGTGTTCCAAATATTTTAAAATATGTTAAGTTACATATATGAAAAAGTATCGGTTTGTTATAAGTTTTAGTTAAAAAAATCATCTTACTGAAAGAAGAAATCACATATAGTTTTTTAACCACACACCCCCCCCCCCCCCCCCCCCCCCCCACACCCATACACACTCACGTTTTTAAAGAATGCGTACCCTTAAAATGTATTCATGCAATCAGAGCAGACGATTTAAACTCGTTATTTTGTAGTTCAATCGTATCTCTAATCAAGCGTGAAATACACAAAACAATGAGAATATTATTGATATATAATATATATAATCAAGGGAAATATCTCATACTGGATATCAACTTGAATCAAATATGAGTTACTTTCCTTTTGATTAAAAATATACTAGTGTTCTATATTGTGACCTTGCATTTTAAAAAATATGGCATATTTAACTAAATCAATGGCCATAAGTCAGCTGTTATTAATCCAATCTAAGTTGTCTAGGCTTTCATGACATCAACAATCTGGCCAAAGTAGATATAACAAGAGCACCGCGAACGGTGCAGACGCTCGACTTTGGTGAAATTACAATTGATAAACAAGGTTTCCATCAATTACATACAAGCTTTGACCAGGATTTCTAAGTATAAAAGGGGCCATACTTTTGTTATAATAAAAACAAATGGGCTATACAAGATGTCAAATACATGTGTGAAGTTTCAATCCATTATATAAAGTACTTTTGGAGATGTAAGCTTACATACAAACTTTAACCATATTTTCAAAGAATAAAAGAGGCCATGATTTTGTTAAATAATTTTGGACGTCAAAAAATGCATTTGTGAATTTACCATTGGACAAAGAGTTTTGGTTATACGGATTCTATAATAATCTGACGATCTGGATTATTTTCTATAAAGAGTACTTTAAATACGAAACGAAAGCAACATCTGACGTCGCGTCATATGGCGACAGACTCAATGCGTAGAAAACGACCACTAACTATTAAACAATATTTGATATTATTGTAAAAAATAAAACGTTTTTGACGACATTGTCAAGACAGGATTAAAATTATAAAAATCACTTACTATAAAATAAAGTTTTAATCAAGCGAGTCAAAGTTGTTTTCAAAGTCAATTTAAACGAGAAATCCAGGTGTTATACATTTTGATAAAACATAATAGCATATACTAATCTGGTATTTTCTCCATTATATCTTCCGGCTAAGAAATCAGTATGATCTTTATGAATGTAGCTTTAAGCCTCTGCAAATAATTTAACGATCGATCCTGGAAAAAAAGAGAGGATACATGATGGTTTAACTTACATTCGAAGAACAGGTTTAATTTATGGGACTCTGGGGCGAAGACATTTTTCACCACAGGGACGTTATTGAACAAACTTGATTATTTTCACTTCCTTAAAAATAACTGTCAATATATGTACAATGGTTCTGTTTAAAGTTTTCTCTAAAGAATCGTATGAATTAATAGTATGGTATAATGATTATTTCTAAATATTTGTTTATTTGTATGGTGTTCTACGTCATTTTCAACACATGCAATGTTATATATGACGATCGATTTTTTTGTGGGGGAGGCAGTGTTGGAATCAGTTCAGTGATTCTTGGGACGATTTATTAAAATGTGAGTTATTATTAAAGAGGTCAAGTTGGATGCCGCGTTGACAGAATTTTATCAAATTTGAAAGCCATTAATCAAATAGGCATCCATGCAAAGTTGGTTAAAACTGAAATAGCGGTTTCCAAGAATGATGCGTTTAAGCCAAAGTTTGCGGACGACGGATGGACAGTGGTCATAACAGCTTACCTGTGAGCCTTGGGTGAGCTAATACATAAAAACATAAAAAATTACCACTGTCTTATTTTTAAAATTGTACTTAGAACACTAAACAAGAACTTCATAAAGCCCCATATGAATAATGCGTATGATGTATCCAACTTATTGTCGAGCTTAACAATAAAACCGGATCAAACATGAGAGCTTCTAATCTTCGTAACAATATAAAAAATAAAGTGTTATCAACCCTTACACGTACTTTAAAACATACAAATTCACATATTTGTTTAAAAGATAACTGTGTCCAAATTCAACAATTCTCGTAGTCATGTTTTTAATTATGATTATACATATAAACTTAAGTCTTAACACATTTTCAGTATGTCCGAAGTGAAAAACATGTGTTTTTTAAAACCGGTGTTTCAACCCTTTTGTGTTTGTAATGTCGTTTGTTTTTAATATTACTTTTGCCTCCTTGTTTGTCTGTTTGCATGTTCGTTTCTGTGTTTTTGGTTGACTGTCCTCCTTGAATGCTACTTTCCCTGTCCGATCTTTTTATATTCCTTTCTAAAACGTCCAAACAAGAAATTGCAGCACAGCTGCTAGAACAAATTATACAATTCTGAACATACTATGTATATTTAAGGGGTCAAACTAGAGAAAACGGAGAGCAAATCAGGAAGAAGTGGGGCAAGTATGGAACGCCGTAGCTGTCATGAGTTTTTTGCTTTTGTTTGTTTTATTATATTAATATGTGAAAAATTCCTTATATGCGCTACAGACTTCTGTATAATTATGCTGTGCATATATCTTGATATACTGTACAAACTTCTTTATATGCTTACAAACTTCTGTCTATGCCGACACAATTTAGTTCTCTATGTGCTGGGCAAACTTCTTTATCTACGGTGCAGACTTCTTTATATGTTGTGCACATTTTTTTATTCGCTGTACAAACTTCTTTATATGCTGTGCAAACTTCTGTATATGTTGTTTAAACTTCTTTATATGCTGTGCATATTTCTTTATATATATATGATGTATGCTCTAAAAACCTATTTATATGCCATGCAACCTTTTAATATTATGTGCAACTTGACTCGCGCATGCATGAAACAAAAGGCCAAAGAGGGCCTGTGGGCATGTGGACGCTCTACTGGCTAGAACAGCACTTATATCAAGGGTTGTCGTCATAAAACTCATATACTTCTTTTAAAACATTGCAAAAAACCCCACAAAAGAACATCACCCTTTACAGAAACTTAAACACTTGGCCCATGATAACAATTTAAACAAGAGGCCCTAGTTCTAATTTGGTATGGTTATTTAGGGACTCGAGGCACAACAATTGTTTAAATAGGTTTTGACCGCCTATAGAGGGGCCCCTTTATGCAGGCGGTCAAAACCCATTTTATATAATTGTTGTGCCTCGAGTCCCTAAATAATCATAATAAATTTGAACAAGAAGCAGTCTGAGAGACAGCCATATCCTCCGCAACAGTGTTTTTTCCTATGTAGCTGTAAAACAATGATTGGGTGCTTTGTTTAAAGGACGTTTTATCAGTTCACATAAAGCAGAAAGTAAAATGAACAAAAAAAAATAAGTATAACACTACAAAAGTCAATAACTGTAATTTCAATCTGATAGAGTTATTGTTACTGCACTCTGCACTTCTTCTCATTGCCCACTATCACATTGTGAAGTTTCATTCCAGTCCAATTAGTATGTTTTTTAAGCTATGCCCACGACAAGTGTAATAAGTATAAAATAACAAAGTGCAATAACTCTTATCTAAATAAACATACAGTTATGGTTCTTGTATTCTCCACGTCATTGCGTTTTATTGCAGATCCATTAGTAGTTTTGGAGCTATGCTTCGGACAAGACTTTTAAGTCTAGAATTACTCTATTGTCCATGAAGAACGAGTTATGGTTACTGCAATCTTCACTTCATTTACTTGCCCTCTATCATCAATGTGTGATGTTTCATTCCAATCTTGTAGTTTTTTGAGTTATGCTCCGGACAAGAATTAGAAGTATAAAATTTACGAAGGACAATAAATCTCACTTAAATGAAGACAGCGTTATGGAATTCTGCACATGCTCTCATAGCCTTCTATCAGTGTGTGAAATTTGATTGCAGTCCCATTAGTAGTGTTCATGTTATGGAGCAGACACAAATTATAAGTATAAACTTACAAAGGGCAATAAATCTAAATTAAACGAAGACATAGTTATGGTTCTTTCACTATGCACTTTCCATCATTGCCCTCTATCATTGTGTGAACTTTTGTTGCAATCTCTCTTACAGTTTTTGAGTTATGGAGTTATGGAGCGGACACAAATTATACGACGTATACATTTACAAAGGGCGATAACTCTAAGATAATTGAAGGCAGAGTTATGTTTTTTACACTCTGCACATTCTTTCATTGCCTTCTGCCATTGTTTGAAATGTCATTGCAGTCCTATAAGTAGTTTTCGAGTTATAGGGCGGACAGGAATTATAAGTATAAAATTACAAAGGCCAATAACACTAATATAAATGAAGAGAGAGTTATGTATTTTATGCTATGCAACGTCCTCTCATTGCCCTCTATCACTGTGTTAAATTTCATTGCAGTCCCACAAGCAGTTTTTTGAGTTAGGGAGCGGACACGAATTATAAGTATAAGATTACAAAGGGCATAAACTTTAACTGAAACGAAAGCAGAGTTATGGTTATGCGTTCTGCACGTTCTCTCATGGCACTGTATCATTGTCTGAAATTTCGTTGCAGTCTCTTTAGTAGTTTTTGAGTTATTGACACAAATTATAAGTACAAAATTACAAAGGGCAGTAACTCTAATTTAAAAGAAGACAGAGTTAAGGTTTTTGTGCTCTGAACGTTCTCTCATTGTGTGAAATTTCATTGCAGTCCCACGAGTAGTTTTAGAGTTATAGAGCGGACACGAATTATAAGTATAAAATAAGAAATCCGCGGATTCATATGTCTCGCCTGAACGGGGCAGGACTTAGAATAAGAGCTAAACTTTGTATACATGATATACCAAAAGATCAACTAAGTTTACATTTTGCTGATATATTGTACATCCCCGTTTAAATGCACGCGGGTTGTTACATTACCCTCCCCTCGCTCCCTCCCTCACGCACACCCACCCCACCCACCACCCACCAACAAAATCAGTTTTTTTGAGTAGGCTGGCAAGTGTTTTTTCTATAAAAAAAAATGGGGGGGGGGGGGGGGTGAGGTGGTGGGGAAGGGGTATTGAATGGCGGGGAGCAACAGATGGGGGTATACGTTATGACATCTAAGTCCATTTGTTTAAAAACAAAATAATAGATATGTTATCAAGAAATAATTAAAAAACATACTGGGTGCTATACGCCAGTGGTTAGCAAACTGGCCTCAAGATCCAGGGTTGAGGTAATAAACAAAGGATGTGGAGCAACAAATGGGGGTATGACATCTTAGTACATGTGTTTAAAAACAAAAATGATATATATTTTATAAAAAAAATAATCCCCCTTCCCCCGCCTACCCCCTTAAAAATGTAAGTCAAGGTTATAGATGAAACCGCTGTCCAAAAAGATGCAATACCCAAGACACAACTATCTCAAAATCGAATTGTTTGTCCTCCAAAGATTAAATATCAACTATATATAGTTGAGGAGAAATTGACATGAGCAAAATAGTTATTAATTGATCTGCCCTTTGCTTGGAGGGTGAAGGTCACATTCGCATTACCTATGTCACGTTGCGATGTACTATCCAAGATACAACTATCGTGAGGCACTGATCTAAACGCACAAGTTGAGTGTAAAATGTTTGACCTAAACGCACAAGTTGAATTTAAAAGTCATCAAGTTATCTGCCCTTTGCTTAGAGGGGAAGGTCACACCCGCATGTCCTAAGAAATATAAAAAGATCGGACAGGGAAAGTAGCATTCAAGGAGGACAGTCAACCACAGAACACAGACACAAACATGGAAACAGACAAACAAGAAGGCAAAAGTAATAATAAAAGTAAACGACATCACAAACACAAAAGGGTAGACAATAGGGATACCACCTTGGAACGGTCAGTGGCAAAGTAGGCCACTGGGGCTTTAAACCGGTTCTAGTGTGCACCAAACCTCACACTAACCCTACTGTCATCCCATTAAAACAGGACAGTGTAAATAAAGAAATCCCCGCCATGATCTAATCTCTAACCAACAAGGCAGCATCAATAGGCAATATAAGTAAAACACAAGTATGCTCGTGTAAATATAATACAAAAAAACAATAGCCTAGAAAGCCACAATGAAGGTACTCAATGACTTGGCAGAAGCCAGAGCAGTAAGAGAATAAACCATTAAGGGCACGACAAGAAAGATCATAGACAAACACCAAACGCCACCGTCCCAATGGGCTTTAGGTAGGCGTCATCATAGGGTCCACAGCCTGTCCGGTCATCGTACAACCAAAGAGGAAAGCATAGTGGGGAACTGTAAAAGGGTCCACCACCAAGCATGCAGTACGTTGCAAAATGATAAGGTCATAACCTCTTTTGATAAACTTTTTAACAAGTTTAACAAAGATAGTATGAAAGTGATCATGACCAAGAATCTTACGAAGTTTATAAATTACATCACCATTGAAGTCAGGTTGTGATAGTCACGTTGTGATATATTACTCAAGATAAACTATAACACCAACGTTTGAAAGGTCTAGTGCATACAATTTGTGAGAAAGTAACCTAAACGCAAAAGTTGAATATGAAAATTATTAAGTTATTTGCCAGTGCTTAGAGGGTGAAGGGCACATCCACATTTCCTATGTACTACCCAAGATACAACAAAAACCACAGTTTAAAAGGTTTAGCGCATACAGTTCAAACCTTTAATGGGCCATAAAGAAGGATAAACATATCGGAGAGGGAAAGCAGCATTCAAGGACGACAGTCAACCACAAAACACAAAAACAAACACGCAAACAGACAAACGAAAAGGCAAAAGTAATAAAAAAATGCAAACGACATCACAAACACAAAAACTCCGCCAAAATTATTTCAACCGGAACACAGTGAATACATGCACACCTTGGCAATGATCATCCATGCAACGTTTGCCTGAAATCCGTCCAGGAGTTCAAAAGAGACTAGTCTGGACAATATTTGTTTATTAAAACTTTTAAAGGGCCATAAATCCGCCACAAATCATCCAACCGGAACACGGCGACGATATGCACAACTTGGCTTGATACTGATCATCCTTCCCAAGTTTCGTTGAAATCAGGCCAGGGTTTCAGCAGAACTAGTCCAAACAAAGTTTGTGTATTAAATCCTTTAAAGGGCCATAACTCAGCCAACAACCAATCAACCGGAACACGGTGATGATATTCACAACTAGGATTGGTTCTGATCTTCCCTGCAAGGTTTTCAGTGAAATCCGGTCAGAAGTTCAGGAGAACTAGTCCGGACAAAGTTTGTGTAATAAAATCTTTAGCCATAACTCTTGTCAAAAATTATTCAACCGGAACATGGTGACGATATGCACGAACAGGCTTGATATTGATCATCCTTGCCAAGTTTCGTTGAAATCCGGCCAGGGGTTGAAATCCGGCCAGGGGTTCAGCAGAATTAGTTCATACAAATTATATGTATTAAAACCTTTAAAGAGCCATAACTCCGCCAGAAATCATTCAACCGGAACAAGGTGACGATATGCACAACTAGGCTTGATACTGATCATCCCTGCACATTTTTGCTGACATACGGCAATATGAAGGCCCTATCATAACAATATGGTAAAGTGTAGTAAAGATCAGATGCAACATGAAAATGCTAGAGTGTCGACATCAAAACGTTAACACATTTTTCAATAATTGAAGGGCCATAACTTCGGTGTTACTGGTCCGATCTCGCTGGTTTTCTAACTTGAACGAGTTTTAATCAATATCAGCAATCTGGCAAAGTTTGGTAAAGGTACTAAGGATGCAAAATGCAGGCGTTAGAGTGTTGGCAGGACAAAATATATCAATATTCGTTAATTCAAGGGCAATAACTCCGTAGGTACTGGTCTGATCTCATTGGTTATCGAACTCATCCGAACTTTTATTAATATGAACAATCTGATAAAGTTTCGTAAAGATCGGATATATCATTGAGGCACTAGAGTGTTGACAAGACAACATATAGCAATGTTCGTTAATTCAAGGGCAATAACTCCGGTGTTACTAGTTCGATCTAGCTGGTTTTCGAACTCTTCAGAGCTTCCATCGTTATTAATAAACTGGAAAAAGGAGACGCTAGAGTGTTGACAAGAGTGTCGTTAATATAACGGCAATAACTCCGATGTTACTGGTCCCATCTGGCTGGTTTTCGAACTCGTCCGAACATTCATTGATGGAGGCATAACAATGGCAACCATGCAGGTGCGTATACCTTGGATATCCTTTTGTGAACAGACCCAGTGTGAGATAAATTTAATCGATATCGGATACGTATACATATTTGTGTGTGAATTGTTCAATAATATGTCGCTTTTTCGGCCTTTTGGGGGATTTTGCAACTTTAGAAACTAGGAAAACGCGATTAAACGTTGAATGTCTCAAATGGAGCTGCTCAAAGCTGTCGAGTTTCCCGGGTTTGCTTGTCCGGTTGGACTCCCATAGTCGGTCAATCGGTCCAACCGCAATGGTGAAGAGAATATGCATTCCAGCTTTTTATGCGAGAGGTAAATGCTAGTGAAATGCGATGTTAAATTGTAGGCTAATAACATAAGTACACATAGCCGTCGAGTTTTCTCGGTTCTCTGGCCTGATTCGATCTTCAGAGTCTGTACGAGACAAGAACCGCCCTATGAAAAAATCTTCTTTTTGCTAGGGATAAAGACATTAAAAAACACGAGGTATCATTTAGGGCTTAACCGTAGCTACTCATAGAACTTCCATTCCTGGTTCGAAATTTTTTTATTTATCAAAAAAGTAATTCGACCTTCTGACCCATTCTTTGTCCACAATGTTACAGTCAACAAGGGTATTATTTAATTGGCCTGATTTGAGAGATGCACATGACCACCTGGTAACGACCGATGTTATATTCATTATCCCCGTTGAAAATATCCTGTTGTTCATATATGTTGCAGAGCTCAAGCAGAACTGTTTTTATAACAGTATTTGCATTTAATTTTAATTTCAACCATATTTAGAAATATTAGTGTGTACACATTTTGCCATTCGTTTACAAAACTAAAAGGTTTATCTCATAGATTCAAAATTGAATCAGGCAGACGGGTTAAACCTATTAGAATACCTGTTAACGAGAGAAAATGTGAACGTTGTAGCGTGTTAGAAGATGAACTTAATTTTGTATTAGAGTGTGAACCCTTCTCGGAGTTAAGGAATCAAAACATATCTAAATAGTTTTGGAAACGTCCTTACATGATTACATTTATAAAGACTTAAATAGTCAACCGGAACACAGTGATGATATGCACACCTTGTACAGTGATGATATTCACACTGCTGTGATCGATTATAGGGAAATCCTTCACGAGATGGTAGACGTGGTCTTTTCACGAACGAGCGTATGCGAGTGAGTGAAAAACAAAACACGTCTACCATCGAGTGAAGAATTCCCGTATAATCGATTCCAGCAGTTAAATAATATATTTATTACATTTTAAATAATTTTTTGTAGGATTTTGACCGAAATTATTTTGACCGAAAACGTTTACAGCGGATAACGTCGACGTCAACAACACTTTATTGACGTCATGATTCAAGGTCACAGTTAGCTATTTTTGTGTTTGGAGTTAGTTATTAATATTTAACGATTATGAATATTGTTTTACTGAGAAATTCCAATCTTTCACCCATAGATATGTAATAAATGGAGGATCTTACATTAGTGCTCATTCATTATTGAATTTATTCAACGAGTTGGCAAAAATATATAATGCGAGGCTCTTGCCGAGCATTATATCATTTTTGCTAACGAGTTTAATAAATTCAATAATGAATGAGAACGAATGTTATATTCTATTTATCATTTATAACTTATAACGTCACATTACGTCAAAAAAAGTACATAAAAGTTCATGACGTCATTAACGTTATGTTATACCACTAGTGGAATATCGAAACTATTGAATGGTGTGATAACACTCCCATACCGCATGTTATGTGATAAATATAATTAATTAACTCAACAAATAAATAAAATAAAGTATTCGTAAATTAGGCATATTTATTTACACAGCTTTTAAATTAAGAAATGAACTTTTATATAGAATATAATTGTATTTTTGTGTGTGAATAAATTAAATTGTAAATAATATGTAAATGTAAATATATATTTACAATAAAATTGTTATTATAGAAAATATAATTGTATTTTTCGAATAACTAGTCTGCGTACGTGCGTGCGTGCGCCTGTGTGGGTACGTGTGTGTATAAATTAAATTGTAAATAATATGTAAATGTAAATATATATGTACAATTGTTTTTATAAAAAATATAATTGTATTTTTCGAATAACTAGTCTGCGTACGTGCGTGCGCCTGTGTGTGTACGTGTGTGAATAAATTAAATTGTAAATAATATGTAAATGTAAATATATATGTACAGTTGTTAACACCTTCTCAATACACAATTCTGCATAACGGCTTGTTTAAGTTATATTGTGATATGTGATATAAGATATACATTACTCATATATAATATATATATATATATATATATATATATACATATATCCGACTTACTGCACTTTTACACAGCATAAAAGCAATGTGTACAGCACATAAAGAAGTTTGTACAGCATATAAATAGGTGTGCAAATCATATATTGACAAAACCACCTACTGTAAAGGGGTATATACGTGACATAATTTGGAAAGCACCTATTATAAAGTAGTATTCACATCATATAAATACAAATACGGTTACACAGCACAAAAATACATACGCTTGAATGTGCAGCATATATAACGAAGTTTGTAGATCATATAAAATAGTTTGAACAGCATATAAAGTAGTAGCACAGCACATAAAGAAGTGTGTACAGCATATAAGAACGTTTTGCAGAATATAAAGAAGTTTGCGCGGCATATAAAGTAGTTTGCACAGCATATAAAGAGTTTTGCACTGTACAAAGAAGTTTGCACAGCATATAAAGAAGTTAGTATTGCATATAAAGAGGTTTGCTCGGCATATATTAAAAGGTTGTACAATATATTAAAAGGTTTCATAGCATATACAGAGGTTGCAGTGCATATAAAGAGGTTTGCACAGAATATAAAGAGTTTAGCAAAGCACAAAGAAGTTTGCACAGCATATAAAGAAGTTAGCATACAGCTATGGAATCGTTTTATTACCGAGTTTTACCGTTCATCTACCGTTTCAAACCAGTTTGTCGTTCGTTTGTCGTTTTGAAACGGAAAACGACCGAAAACGGGTTTGCAAACGCTTTAAGTGCGCATGCTCAAAGTTTTTCCGTTTCCAAACGCTCTAAAACGGGCGTTTCCAAACGCGCGTAGTGCGCATGCGCAGAGTTTGCAAACGCGTTTTTTAGTTTTTACCATGTTTTGCGTTTGACCAATGAAAAAAGGACAGTATAATTAGATAATTCTCTTCTACGATCGTTGGTTTAAGAGTAATTGATTGATGCAGCAAATGAAACAAACATTTATATTAATTAGAAACAAAAAGTGATGCTTATTACTTAATAGTTATGTTAATTCCTACGTGCAAACACCATGCATTTTCCCATCATTTATATTCATGCCACCATCGAGTTAATATATGCTTAATCTGGGTCAAAAATTACATACAGAACAGAACAGAACAGATATTTTATTTCAACTTATACATATAGTATCTCGTCATCAAAATGTAATATACAAAGTTTAATTAAACACATGACAGGCTCACACGCATGCACCCCAACACGCACACACACTCTCACACACCTCTTACGCACGCATACGCACACATGCACTTACTCTCCCTCTCTCTCTCTCTCTCTCTCTCTCTCTCTCATGCAATTATATAAACGAATTAATTGTTGAAACAATACCTAATACCTGAGGATAAACTTTATATATGTGCACACAACTACGTATACATATAGAGCCCTGACTAGATGCATCCTTTAATTAGCCGGGTTTTGGATATGCAACAACGGTTTAATTGCACAAAATACCCGACGTCGACAATCATTAATTGTTTAATCCATAGCTCGCGTAGTGTGTACAGGTGCACTGCGATTGAATTAGAGACATCAGTAATTAGATATTTTCACATTATACATACTGGAAGTATGAAAACTAAATATTTCCAAATTAATTAGTGCTGTAAAATTTAGTTTGTAAATAAATGGAATATACTGAGTTTACTCTAATAAATGGGAGAGAGCCATAATGGAAATAAGGGCAAAACCGGAAAAATAGACAACATAATGAATGACTGTCGCAATATAACCACATCTGTTGCACGTTTTAAAGGGACCCACGGCAATCTTGAAGTGTTTGAAATGGGTGTCTCGATTTATATAACCAGAATCATATTTACTTTTAACCTGGTTACATTTAAATAGATACTATTTTAAGTATTCTCTTTTTCATCTTACTTTATTATACGTTTTAATATATTATTGGTGCAACACAATACAATTTGCTTATTACTATTATTATAATTAATATAAATTATTGAACAAATGTAAGTTATCCACAGGACGCCTGAGTTTAAAAAAACAACAAGATTGCGATGTGTCGATCTTATAGAGGAAAGAAACTGATCGCCGCGAATTTAAATAAAGAAGATCAAGACTGTCGTGTTTTGAACATAAACCATAATGTTTCGAAATATGGAGATATTGCCGTTATTGAGAGATATAAACTAAATCATACAGTTACTTATAATAAGAAAAACGTATTAACTTAACTTTGAAGAACTCGATATCCTGTGAAGTTATATTATTTAACTTTTACCGATTCCAATAAAAAACAACGTTATCATGCTTCATTGCAATGTGGTAAAATAGTTATATCTGGTTTACTTTTTTTTATTCCTAATTATTTCACAGACTTAATAGTTAATTATTAATATGTGCACACAATATATGCAGAAAGAACAAGAACGGAAGTAAACTAAATTAATAATGTGTTTTACTCCTTATAGTTTTAAACTATTCAATAAATTAGTTTCTGAGATTATCAAATACCAGATAGTTTTCGTCTGCTCGTATAGTTGTTTTGACCTGTGCACATCGTATTAACAATACAAATAACATATATTGAAAATAAATGTCAGCCTGTTATAAAGTGCCTCTTTAATTATATAATTAAGTATTCGTCGTAAATCATAGTTGAAAATGTTATGTCGCCTGATAAAATTATATAATACAATAAAGTATGCATAATTAAAATTTAGGATTGTACCATGCATTATTTAGTTCGTTAATTGTGACTGGCTGATTGAAATAAAAGGGAGTAACTGATTCTATTTCACAACATGTGATTGGCCAACATATAAGACGCTGAGAACCCCAACTGTGACTGTAACGATCAGTAATGGACGCTCCACTGACACTTGTAAATAACAAATCAGGATACCAGTCCTCTGTTCTGTTCCTATATACATTGATACATTGATAGCATTGATTTGATAAATAAATATGACTGCACGACGAAGCTCGGTTATAATCAGGGTTTTTATGTAAATAACAGAAATATTAAAAGCTGGAAATTACCGAAACACATACCAATATTTTCTTAAGTTTATCAACAAAGTAATCTAAAATAATTTTTTTCCAGATTACATTGTTGATAAACTTAATAAAATATTGGTATGTGTTTCGGTGAATTTCAGTTTATAGTATTCGTGTTATTTCAAAAGACTTGGGCTACCGATTATAAAAGTTGAGTAATGTATACTTAGGGCGAAATCCAATATATTCCGAATGCACAGACATGGTCTAATACTTGTTCATTAATACGAGCATCAGATAATAAGGACTTTACTTTTGCGGAAAAGTAGACATTGAAAAAAAATATTTAGTACATGTTTATTTTTCAAATAAATGATAAAAAAAAAAACACAAAAAAAAACAAACATAATAAATGACACAGCATCTAATTTCTATAGTACCGAGGAGTATATATATATGCCGTTAGTCCCCGCCACATGGTGACCAAAACATTCGAGGAGTGGCACGTATTAAATTTGGATTTGCAGTATGACACGCTCTCCACGTGCCCCCAACTAACAATATACCACACATCCACTAATCAACTATTGTGTAGCCCTATTGAAGTACAGCCTAATTAGGGTACATACGTCGGTATATGACAAAAGCACGCACCATTTAGGGAATAATAGTTTTATGACACATTTCCTGTTTATTGCAATTCCGTACCGCCGTGGCGAGCCACGTACTGCACAAGACGGATATATGATACGGATATATGATGCGTGGAAAACTAGTTTATCGCGCATAAATATCATACTATGATCTAAATATAGCCAAATGTATTATGAGCACTATAATATGTATTATGTACATGTAGAGATCGAAACAACAGACCTATTATAATTCAACAGCTAAACAATCACGGCGTATATAAATATCTAAGACTATATCCCTTTCTACAATATAGCATACGTATACCTGATGAAGTGCTAAGATAATAGAACAAAAACTTTTATGTTACATCATTTATTAAGTTGAATGTTTTTTTAAATGCACGAATTATATCGTCCTTCCGCAACTTAAAGGAAGTACATCAGGCTTTGGAAGCAACACGTGCATTACTAAAATACAAAGCTATGAAATTACTAAATTATATTGTGAAATGGCTCTAAGATATAGATAGATCATAAGGCTTCCTATACTACAGCGCAATAATTACTAATTATAAATTACAGCAAAGCTTATAAGGCCATGGAGTAATCACCAGGTTATAAACAGCCTTCACACGTGATCACCGGGGCGATACTGACACATGACGATCGCTTTGAAAGATGTTGCGATTGTTTTTACCGCCAAGATTAAAATAGCTATCCCTGGCACGTAACCTTAGTTAGTCAATACCATATTTATGTCCTTTATTGTATGTGTTCGGTGTTATTTACTTTGGTCGTTTATGGCTCATTTAGTTCATTTGTCTTATTTTAATAGAGAAATAATATATTTGAACAATTTTAAAAGAACTACTAATCCTGATGTACTCCCTTTAACCAAGTGAAAATCGATATTAGAGTGTATGGATAAGCGATTGTTCTACACAATTTAAGTGTACTCATTTCACATCAGTAAGAGGTGCTATAACAAAATACGGAAATATTTAAATGGTGTTTAATGGTTTGTCAACACATGCAATGTTATTTGGAGCCGTCCCAGAAGAAGGGTTTGGGATGCATACAAATCCGACAACTTGGCGTGGTGGGTCGGGGAAGGCTACCTATCCGTTTCGTTTCAAAAGAACTTTCACATGGTCTAATATTCTTTATTTTTCATTCCACTTTGATAATTATTCACCCGTTACTACACGTTTGTTAAACAGCCTGGTTGAATTTTGCGTCTACATGACTGGTCGATAACAATAATTGTATATGTTTATTGTTGTATTTGACACTAATCAAGTTGATATATTTATTAAAGTAACATACATGTGACATGCTTGTTTTCTTTCATAACTGTAATGAAAAGTGTGGTCTTATTTGAGATCAATAAATCCGTTCATAATATAACAAAAAGCCGTAAAAATTAGATCACAGTGTTCACCATAATAAATTTTATGTAAATAACGAATACATACTAAATATGTGCACGTGCCGACAGTTGGCATTTCGGCTAATTGGTTTGTTGTATAGCAATTAATTAGTACACTTTCCATTATACATATACACTTGGTGCGTCAAATCAGTATCATCGAAATGAAAACATGAAAGACTGACAACGATCCTTGATTATTTCGAGAGAAAAGTGTGGTCTTAGTTTATCGTTCATTTGCTCAGGTTATAGTTCAATAACGGGAGCGCAGACCTTCATTAAATTAATCATAACATTTGAAGTTATTGATAAGTTATAATATTGTTGTTTCTTATACGTTGTTTTTCGTGTTTTTTATTTGTCGGTTTTAATTTAAAAAAATACATATACGTTTATACATACATATATTTTTAGGCTTCTCTTAGATACATGTTAATATCCTTTAGTAGCTATATGTTTGCATGCTATTTCCTCTTTGTTCGTGTGATTATTTTTTATGTGTTTATTTGGAATTCTCCGCATGAGGCGGAATATATTTATCAAATAGTTATCTGAATTCAAAATCCCATTTTTGAAGTTCGCAAATTATTAAAAAACAGCATTATGAATGTGAAACTTCAAAACGTTGTTGTTATAAATGTAATAACACTTTATAACATAATACTTTATTACATGCAATTAGTAAAAAATAAACAGTTGTTGACGCTTTGAAAGATGCGTGTACTTTGCACAGTTGCATGTTGGATACGCCGAATGACATTTGCATAATATGTCGATTCGTTAAATTGTTTTGCGTATTTGTATTTATCATACGTTTAAAGTTAATTTGTTATAATTAGTTTGTATCGCTATACCCATGATGTATAAGCACAATAAAAGACGTATATATAAATAGGGCTCTCTAAAACGTCCAAAATATAAAGTATGTTTGACTCTTTAAACATTACGTTATGTATTCTAAGAACCGAAACGGGATCAATTTAATCATGTATAATTGTTTAACAGCTTATATTTAACGCGTATAGTCAACTCCGCCGTTCAGCGTGTCAGTTATTACGATTACACAACACATAGTACACACACACGCAGTAAGCGTGTCATTCGTTTCATGCGCGGCGGCTGTTTATCCAAACCATTTAGTGTTAATCCCATAACGCAAATAAATATACATGTATCATATAGCTATGTAACTCATTTTTTATACAACACCATGTATAGCTTAACAAAGTATCGCCATTTATATAAAATAGTTTTCGTCTGCTACGAAATAATAATATAGATTTATTTAGCGCAAAGGAATGTTTTAGGGGTTAAATGATCTGCATTCTCATTGGTCAAACGGAAAAACGCAGAAACCCGTTTTTTACCGTTTGCTCAGTCACCGTTTACAGTTTAGGCGTTTCGCGTTCTGATTGGCCAAACTAAATATCAGCAACCTGATTGGCTAAACTTACAAACGCAAAAACTCGAAATGAGACAAACCCGTTTTCAGTCGAAAAAAACGTTGGAAACGTTTTTCTTCAATTTTCATTGATTGATATGCAGAAACCCAGTTAAACGCGTTTGTTTTGTGCCGCATTTTGAGTTCGTTTTGCTATCGTTTCAAACTAGTTTGTGCTCGGTAATAAAACGGTTCTATAGCTGTAACATACAAATAGGTTTGCACTGCATATAAGGAATTTTGCACAGCATATAAAGAAGATTGTACCATATATAAAAAGGTTTGAACAGCATATAAAGAGGTTTGCACTTTATATAAAGAAGTGTACACAGCATATAAAGAAGTTTGCAGAGCATATAAATAAGTTTGCACATCATATAAAGACGTTTGTACCCTTAACGAATATGTTTATATGATTCTTTAATAAGGTGTTTGGAGGATCAACTCCGATATACGAGATGGCCCAATTTAAGTCCCCATTCGACAAAACAATTATCAGAGAAGATTAGAAATGGAATAATTTGTGTTGTTCGTGTGTGAGGGATGGCAGAGGAGGATTATCCCTGTCATACAGTCAATTTAATAAACTCTCCAATGGGTTTTCCGTAATGGGGAAGGGGTTGTTGGGGCGTTAAGAAATCATCCAAGTGTGGATCTAGGATTTCAAATTTCGGAAGGGGTGAACTATGGAGCGGTGGGCAAGTGGCATGACCCCTTTAACTTTATTTTCTTTCCTACATGGCATAAGGTGATTTATAGTGTATTTTCAGAATATCCTAATTATAACATCCTATGACGAAGACCCGGTGCGACCCCCTTCAAATCCGGCAAGCGCATGTTAACACTATTTTTATCTGATTATATGAGGTGCGGGTGAGGTGGATGGCGTGTGTGGGAGCAAGCACAGGTTAATATACTATTGTCTGATTTTAGTGGGGTGACATCAACTGGTCCATCCTTCTTATTTGGGGATAAGCCAATTCAATTGTAAAGTATGAATTAAATGTTGTTTAAATACTCAGCAACACATAGGTTATTTTGAAGCGGGTGTAATGAAGTAAATCGACCTATATAGAAAAGTAATACCCGGTCATTCCACTTTACAAATAGTACGTCTCTGGTCATAGTTCGTGCTATTGAACATTGGCTCTTTTTTGGAAAAGCCTATAATACTATGGGCCCTCAAAGATAAAGAAAGGACCTGATACAATATCGACCCCATGTTGTTCATGTTGTTAGGTCTCAAAATATCATACGATATGGAAACATCTGTGCGACGGTGGCGTCGTTGTCTGTTTTAATGGCTTTTATGAGAATGATACCTCGGTTTATATTTGTGAAGTCAAGAAAAATATGGCTTATGAAGTGAATGTCATATCGAGAAATCACGCCAGTACTTGCAACGTTTATACTAGGATTAAACCTGTCGGGCCTTGACCAACGTCATATGTATACGTTTTTGGATATGATTGGCGAAATGTGAACGAGTTTGGATTCGATTATTCCGTGGATGAACGAAGGCATTTTCGTCATACGGATCAACATCTTAAAAGTCACAGTTTAGTGGTTATGGAGTCATACATTGGGAATCGAATCAGCATCCTGTTAGCTTAAATTGTGTTACGGTATCCCCTCGGTCACCGGTATCCCCTCGGTCACCTAATCGATACATGATGTTCGTTCTTAACGTTTACATACATGTATATTTTTATAGGTTGATGTATTTCTTGCTGACAGCGTTTATAAAAAAACATTGTCGTTATAAAAATGTATGAATTCAATCCGTGGCTGTAAAATCATAGCTGTGTTTTTATTATACGCCCGTCGTAAGAAGGGTCGTTTTATGTGATGGCGCGTGGCGTCTGCCTGCCTGTTCGTCCGTTAGAAAATCTTTGTTCGGACTAAAGCCGGTTGGTCTTCTCAAATGAAAATTGGTGCAAATGTATCTTGCATTTAGACTTAGTGTCGCGTGCAACTTTCAGCGCCGTGCATCCAAGGTCAAGGTAACAATGAAGGCCAAAAGTCAAAGCATGTCCGGGTCGTAACTCTTGAACATGTTGGTTTATACGAATGATAATTGATACAACACTGTTATATCAGGATGCAGACGTGAGTGTACTGCCACTCTAGGCGGAACTCCTGTTATTTTATTTCATTAGAAGTAACTTTTGTCCATCCGTCTGTACGTTAACTTGTGTACACCGTTCATTATACTCACAATCGTAAGCAGACTGGGCAACTACTTGTATTTCATCAATACTTTGGTTTCTATTTTTAACCAGCAATATCCGTTTGTATTAACTAGTTATTTCTTTTGTTTATTTAAAAAGGGAGCTATTGTTTTTATTTGAACACATTTATGGCCTTTTTCTCTTCTTAGAATATTTGGTTACAGTTTTGTATGTAAGCTTCTATCTCAAAACTACTTTACATAATGGATTGAAACTTCAAACATGTATTTGACATCATTAGAAAACGTCATGCAGCCAGGTTCTACAACTCATGCTTTTATTTTAACAAAATTATTGCTTATTTTATGCTTAGAAAATTTGGTTAAAAGTTTGTATGTAAGCTTGTATCACGAAAACTAATTAATGACTGCACCTACTGAAACCCCGACCAAGAGGGGTAGGTGTATGAGCTTTCGTACCTCGGGTTATATGGTCGGACCCTAGATTGGTTTTCTCTGTGGCTGCAACTGCTGTTCAGTACAATTCTGGATACATCCTGAGATGTTTTTTATTTTGTATTTTATGTATCTTTACAACAACATCTTAGTGTTTATTTTGTTAGTTTCTCTGGATGTGGACTTATTGTGAGATAATTCATTTTGATGGGAGTAGTTTTGTTTACGCTGTCGTGTCTATTTGGGCGCTGAAGACAGGGTAATAGCGAAGATTGTGTACACATAAAATCGATTAAAGCTAACCTGTAGGCCTTATTGCCTACTGACCGTTGCAAGTCGGTAACACTGTCTTCACCACCCTTTATGTTGTATTTTGTCTTTTTCATTGTATAATTAATTAAATATTGTTCCTTGTTTGTAATACAGTGCGGACCTACGATGCTATTGCGTTTGGTTTCTATAGGACTCTATATCTCATTTTGACATAATGGATTGGAACGTCGCACATGCATTCAGCATCATTAGACTACATAATATAGCCAGGATATACAACTTTGTTTTAACCAAATTATGGCCTCTTCTATACCATAAATAATTAAATTTAATAAATAATTAAATAAATAGACAAAGCCTCGAAAGTCGAGCGTCCGTACCGACGGACGGTGCTTCTTGTTTTAAAATTGCAATCTGGGTATATTTTGTCAACCAATTTTAACAAACTTGGTAGCTAGAAAGCTATTTCTAAAATATTTCGGCTCCTTTCTAGAATTAGCCATATAACTCATACTAACACGATTTTTTTGCAACATAGGGTTTTAGTGATTCACGATGTCAGTGAATTATTATTAATGATAAGATGAAGTAAAGAAACATGTTTAGACACCACTGGATAAAGAACATGAAAACAACATGAATATTGCTTTATTATGTATAATTATATATAGCAACAACTATTTCGAAAGGTTTTTAGTGATTGGCGATGTCAGTGAATTATTATTAATGATAAGATGAAATAAAGAAACATGTTTAGATACCACTGGATTGTTATTCTGTTGGAAAGTATATGTAGAAATGTTATTATCGTTATATCTCTTCTGTATTTAAGATCGGATTTGATCAAAGCTTTCATAGATTGTAGAGTTTAGGGTCTAGTTGTGCAAACACATTAACACGTGTCTCTACGTCATGACGTCTTGACGTCAATGACGTCAATGACGTCACAATGTTATTAAAACGTTTTTTTCACTGATCACATTTGTTAAGTTGTTTTACTATGAAATCAATCAGTGTCTGTCTAAGTGAACGCTGACAGTTTTAACAACATGCCGTCATCCAAAATGGCCACATCGCTGACCGTTGTGTTGTCATGACGTCATGACGTCATTCAATTTGGAAAGCCCGTGTTTGATCAGCTTCTAATCAAAATCTATTCATTCATAGCAAGTGTCAAGCTCCAGATTATCTGAGTTTTTATTCATAACAAGTGTCAATCTCCAGATTATCTGAGTTTTCATTCATAATGGCAAATGTTTAAACTAAGATGCATTTTGTTAGGATGTTTATTTTTATTTGCATGCATATTTTAAAAAATCTTTTTATGTCCATTATATTATGGAGTCTTAAGCCTATTACTTTTCTCAGTAGTGTTTGATGAATTCGGGGGCTGTACTTACAAAATATTTAATGTTTTGTTTGTAAACATGTATTTCGAAAGCGACTAAATCATGAAACAGTACTAGGCTGCTCTGTTTCTTGTAGTTGTTTCGTTTTATCAAAATTATGGCCACGTTTACCGTGTAACTACTTATAACCAATTTCAGTTATTTTTACCACCTATACATTTTTTTTTAAAGTATATACTACAGTAAAGGTTCTTTTCAATGTGTGGAACAGACAAAGGGAAGTTGAATCAACGGCTAGTGCCTCTTGTTAAGTTATTTATCCATGCAGCAGAAGGATTTGGCCTAGCAGCAGAAGGCGTTTTCTATTTATTGAGAGCTGTAAGCTTGTCTTTGATAAGGTGATGTGATAAGGTTGTATATAGTATTAACTACTTACGTGAAAAGTGACTTGCAGACTTACGGACTGAAATCAAGCACAATAATATAATAAATACCTGAATATAATTTTTTCGAGATATTAAACACAATAATAGTATGTGTCATACTGCATCCATTCTTAAACATTGACTTTGTTTTAAGTGCCCATTGAAAGCATACCGAACGTATACATGTACAAACGCGGTTTCACCTTTCTGTTGTTTTTTGTCTCTTTCATTATATTATGTAGTTTTGTTTACACTGTCTTGTCTATTTGGGCGCTGAAGACAGGATAATAGCGAGGATTGTGCGCATATAAAATCGATTCAAGCTAACCAGTAGGCCTTATTGCCTACTGACCGTTCCAAGTCGCTAACCCTGTCTTCACCACCCTTTCTGTTGTTTTTTGTCTCTTTCATTGTAGTTTCAAGTCCTTGTTTGCAATACAGTGCGGACCTACGATGCCATTGCGTTCGGACGATGTGGTTTCTATAGGACCCTATATATCATTATTCACTTGTTTACACTCGTTCATAGAATTTTAAACGTTTATACAGAAGGTACTTCATGATGTATGCCTTTTAAATTGGATTTCAAATCCTCAGAGCTTACATGTCAATTTTTTACAGATAATACTAGGACATATGGTTATCTAATGACATAGTAAGGCTATTTAGGCAATTCATTAATGAATCTAGATATAAATGGCATAAATTCAAAAAGTGTTTTGACGTCTTGATTCGTTGTTATAGTTTCAGGAATAAAATAAAATAATCAGAATTGAAATGAGTTTTAGGACGCATTAACATATAACGTCATTGGGTCAGCGACATCCGAGGGATGCTCCCATAAACATGCCTACGCAAGGGCTTAAAAACGAGAAAACATCCCAGGTGGCTTTGAGGTCTGCAGCTCTAAAGGCCTAATCTAATGAACTAAATAATAATACGTCAATTATGTGCCCCTGTGTCGGCACTGCATAAAACATGTTAAAGTGGTGCTCTTATTTTTACTTACGTAATGGTATTGTCCATCTGATCTTTTCAACTTCCTCTTCCAATTTACACTGTGTCAGGCTGACGTGTTTGTCCCAAATGACATACGGAGGGTCAGCAGAAGCTTTTTCTGACAATAATACGGATACTCTGAAAACAAATTACTTTTATGAGAGATACTGTAAGACGCAACATTTTGTAAAATGTCCTCAAGCACCGGCTAATTTTAAATTAGACAAACACCTAAAGGACCATTAAGTTATACATTGCCTGCGCTGGAAAAGTATCCAAAGGCTAGATGCGATTAATTCTAGACTATGTTAGGTCGCACATGCGAACTGACTAAAACACAACAGATGTATAGCTTTATGTAATGTGTATTTATGTAATCGAGAATACCCTAATTTAAATGGACAGATCACAGTACTTAGGACACAGGTTAACTTAAAGCAGACAATAGCAAATCTCCTCCAACACTGATGACACTTCAAACACGACGAAACTTCCAAGAAGTATGTACAGGGACGGGAATCTACACAGCTATCTTGCGTGTGACTGTATGATGATCTTGCTCATTATAAACGTATAGGTAGTTATAACAATTGTTCGATATGATTTCTTTTGTTGAAGGTAATCACACAGTGTGAGATTGGGTGAACAGCGATTTGACGAAACTGGCAGCGAAATACACCTTTATGGGTGTTGACGAGGAGTGTGTATTAGTTCCAATCTCTGGAGTTAAAATCCAACATATGCGTTGCCTGACACCACCAACATTAAAAAAAAACTGGGAAATGCACCAGTAACTTTAACTGAATTCAGAATGGAAAAATGGACTTTATTCAAATGATACGAACAACATAAAAGGTATGTTTGATAATGTGTTAAAGTATGTGCAGATACTAACCTTGTTTCCATTTCATTGTATTCCTGAAATAGAAACACGAGTAAAATATAAATATTACAGTCTACAGTACACTTAACGACACTTATACGCACCTCAGTTACAATTTATTTCATATATTGTACTAAATGGAATTACCACCTTGACAACAATATTGTAAGAAATATCATTAATATAATCAATATATATATATATATATATATAATAGATTCGTCAATAAAATTGATAAGTCAATTTGGTTATCGGATTATAGTCAGTCACCAATTTAATGAAAGTGTTCAGAATTTGAGCTAAGTACTATGAGAAATAAATGTGTATTACCATCGGGGTACTTATACACTTATACAAGTGTATACATTATACTGTACAGGTATGTAATGAGCATGTACTGAACATATTGGATTGGAGTGGTTCGTATTATATTATTTACAGTGTACCGATCTTATCTCAAACAAAAAATATCTTTAAAAAAAATAGTCGGCGCGTTTGGGGAAGCACAATGTATAAGTGATTGATGGTCATGAAGTGAAATAACATAAATAGCGAAATGTAAGGTAGAGAGTAGAGCAATATAATGTTTTCTATCGGTATTCCAATAAAAGTTGACACGGCAGTGCCAGTGTGGGGAATTTGAACAAAACAAGTTAGTGCCTTCCATTACATTGTTAAAATATTCAAAGGGCCATAACCCTGAAAACAAGAGGCACACGAGGGCCTGAATCGATCTACTGGCAAAGTGTACTCTGTTAGTGATGATATCAAAGCTCTATTCTTGTGGTTTCAAAAAAGAAGCTTTTTAAATGTATTTTCTAATATTTCTATGTATAACGTTTGACCCCCGGTGAGGGGCTTATTCTGACCCCAGGGTCACCATTTGTACAACTTGGTAAAGGACCACTATATGATGCTGGTTTCAGAGAAGAAGATCCGGGCACCTTGAAAAATCACGTGACTAGGAAATCACGGCGATATGTAATTTTTAATAGGGTTTCACTACCAGTTACCATGTAAAATTAACGCACTTTGCAAGAAAACAGAATAATTTATTTGCAATTTCAGCATTTCTATTCCTTTCTTCGTCTTTTCCGGTCACAATTGAAGTACAGCGTAACAAAACTCAAGACGATATACTATTTATCAACATCTACACTCTATAAACAAATCAACTAGTTCCCTTTGGCCTTAGATTTAGTCAATCAGCATTCAGTTTAATAAACACTGTAGGCGTTCATAATTTCTGTATCGCTTTCAATTCAAGTTTTGATAGGCTTACACAGACACACCTCCTAAGGGGCCAAAAGCCAGCTGAAACGGCTGGCGCCGAAAAAGCGATTACCATGGTCAAATCGGTCCAGGTATCCTAAGGATCCTTTAAAAGAAAATAACAACTTACCTTTTTTTTTTTTAAGACAACAATTTGAGTACAAAATGTAAAGTAAGATAAATTTGTAATTAATATATGTTAAAATGACGTAGAACAGACATGGCGGAGTTGTTTTTGTTTTAATATCTTCAATGTGTTTTGTAATGAAAGGATCAAACTCCCATATTTTCAGTCATGCTTCGCATTCGTGAAAATATTAAATTTGCTAATTTCTCGATGAAATAAATCGGTTATTCACAACAAAACAACAGATGTTATATGATGTTTAAGATGACCTATTATCAGAGTTTATTCCGAAATAAAAGGTATTTTTGGTGTTGAGGTTCAGTATGGCGAACTCATCTTACTTCACCAATTTCATTAAACTATAACTCATGTTTTTTTGTGTTTTTTTTACAAGCCAATGATATGAATTTTATACAAATGTTTCTTATTTTAGAAAAGACTATTATAGCTCATAGTTACAACAAGTGGCCTACTTTGCCACTGACCGTTCCAAGGCGGTAGCCCTATTGTCAACCCTTTTGTGTTTGTGATGTCGTTTACTTTTATTATTACTTTCGCCTTCTTGTTTGTCTGTTTGCTTGTTTGTTTCTGTGTTTTGTGGTTGACTGTCCTACTTGTATGCTACTTTCGCTCTCCGATCTTTTTATATTTCTCTATATTGTGAAATAACAATGTTATTTCATTGCTAAAATGCAGTATTACATTGCTTATCATAAAATAAATTGTAATATTTCACTCGAGGTCGGACACTACAATAATCCACGAACGAGCGGAGCGCAGTAAATGGATTGTCTTACAAAGTTATCAAAACGGCTACCGAAATTAAGCAACTTGTTACATGTCTTGTAATTGAAATATGCACTTAAAAGAAACTAACCCGCCAAGTAATGGAAAAACTACACAACAAAACCGTGTTTCAAAACTCTATCCAGGTGTTCAGGTCATATAATCATGTGTTTTGACCGATTAAAAGTTAAAGCTTTTTTTTTAAATGTCGATCACCAAAGGAATAGTAATCCATTTATCACCCCGTAATAGGTTTGTGAGGGTCGGGGTGGGCCACCCCTCAACAAACCGTACACATGTGTATGTAATATGCATTAAATTTATATATAAACTGTTTTTAAATATTTAAAAAAAAATAATACATATACAGATACACATATACGTATATACAAATGCATATCATAATTAGAAACTGAAATGGGGAGTTTTTTAATATCTTTATTAATTCAAAAGAATATGTAAAATACACTTTTCTGCAATCTGACGATCTTTCAAAAGAGATTTATTTGTAAATAAACCAGATTGATGTGTGTCCTTTTAATCTTGAACACAGAAAATGTTTACAATTGTCGAAATATTTATTATGTTACTTTAATACGCCTTCCTTGATAATTGTAAAGATATCTTTCTTTTTTTTAAACCCAGCATATAAATTTTACCTAATTAATTGTTTAATGTAGATAAATACAATGCTAAAATAATCAACCTTCGAATGTGTCAGTTTTTATACAAATCCACATACTATCTCTGCTGAATTCTACTATATTGATTCTGTGAAACAAAAATGGTGTTATCCTATAAAAAGTATACAGAAAAGACAAGATCTATATATGGAGGTCATTATTCAGTAGGAACAGCGGGGAACATAATTTAACAAATATTTCTATACATTTCTTGGGAACTTTCTTTTCTGTGTGAAAAACAAACAAACAAGAAGAAAACAATACAGGCGTGTTGCACAGTGTAACTCTTAAGATTTAAGACAAAACTAATTAAGTAGGGATTTATAAGTCAATCAAGGTTTTTAAAATTTATCAAATGCAATACATTTAACTGCATTTATTTTTTCAGTTAGATATATGTATTTAATTTGTGGTTTGAAATTTATGATCAGTGGTAATCTTCCATCTAACTTGAAGTATTTTGCATGCACAATTAATTAAGTTTAAACAATGTCATATTGACTAGACCCAAATATGATTTCTTTTATAGTCCATTCCGGTTGGATTATTATATTATTGCCATTGCAAGTAATCTGAAAAACATCCCAAAATGTTTTGGTATATTTACATTCCCAAAATAAATGTGTAATGGGTTATGGAGACTCTGTGCAAAAGCTACAAGAATTATCATTTTTTATCTTCATTTTTGTCAAAAGGATGTTTGTAGCACTAATTCTGTGGTTTAGTTTTGCCTGAAACCATTGTAATCGGGTGTCTTTTGAACATTTGAAAGGTATTTTGAATAAGTATATCATAAATGCGACGACATCCTTTCTGTTCGCTTGTTATAAGGGACATTATTATATAGCATAAAATATAAGCGTTCCTTCATTGGCCTAGAAGCAGTCACCTGTGATTAAATAGATTTGACCAGTTTCAATGGAAATATGCCAACCGTTCAATAGTTCCTCACATGACCGTGCAATAGTAAATTTAGCGTGCAATAGTACATCTTTGTCATTGACGCGCTTTTGTTTAAAAATAGCAAAGCTTCACGTGACCGTGCAATAGTGGATCTGTGTCAGTGACACTTGTTTAAATGAACAAAGGAAGCAGATACATTGTTTAAACGGCTCACACTTCAACTTTTTGTTAGCGATTATAACCTGGAGGGATATCTTTATTTACACTGTCCCGTTTATTGGGATTACAATAGGATAAAAGTGAGGTTTGATGCACCCTAGAAACTGTTTAACCCTCAGCGGCCTTTTGTTTTGCCACTGACCGTTCCAATGCGGTATCTCTATTGTCAACCCTTGTGTGTTTGTGATGTCTTATCTTGTCTTTTATTCATCTTTATATATAGTTGTTCTTTGTTTCTTTGTGTGTTTGTGGTTGACTGTCGGCCTTGAATGCTACTTTTCCGATTTTTGTATCTACTTTAACTAAGCTAAGATTATTTTCCCATCGACTAGAAATAGAAACAGGACGATGGCATTCTTTAGAATATGAATTCCATTTTGTATTGGAATCGTATTTATATCATGAATTTAGATGTGATCTAATACATAAATGATTAAAACAATAAAAAATCTATCCACATACATTTTTAAAGGCTTTAAGAAACGTGATAATACATATTTTCATCACTCTGAATACTTTTAATTTTCTTTTAACAGAACTGGAATATTTCTGTTTATTAATATTCTATTGTCTCAATGTACGTTTTCTTTTCTTCTGTTGTTTATTTTTTTTCTAATTGTTTTAAAAAATCCTCATACATGAATCCATAGCATTTAAGTATATGTGTTTGTATCAACTCATTTTATGCATAATAAAATATTGTCAATTACCGGAACAGCATATTATATGCATGTAATTCTGTATTTATTGATATTTGTGTACTCATGGCCAGAATGCCTATTGATTGAAATAAAATATATATAACTGATGTGTACTAATTACTTATAAGGGGGGTCCTTTGGAAACAACAAATACAACCAAGAGAATAAAGTAGCAGACTCTGTTTCATTAAGTCATGAGTCATGTTCATGGGAGGTTATGTAGAAAACTACAACTATCACGTTCCCTAACACCGGCATAAGGGGTATTTTATTTCAGAGCCACCGATATTGGGCTCGTTGATCCCGATTGACAAGCAAAAATAACACTATGGATTCGTAGCACATTTTGTCCGGGACATATTTTACAGACAGACTACACTTAACGAACACTAGTGTTAATGTTAATAAATACTAATAAAGGAGATCCTTTGCAAGCAACAAACACAACCAATAGGATAACGTATCAGACTCGGTTTTATTGGGTCTGTTTATGAGAGGTAATGTAGAAGCAACAATTTCACGCCTCCAAGCATCGGCTAAGGGGGTGTCCTACTTCAAAACCACGTATAGTGTGCTCGTTGATCCCAAAGGACCAATAAAATAGCACTACTATGTTTGGTTAAGTTCGGATAAAAATGAATAGATTAGAGTGCCCACAAGACAAAACCATGCCTTTCTGCCTATTCAAACTCAGCTATTCGCCATCGAATCTGGCTGGTTCAAGAACTATTCCGAGATCTTACCTACTGACGACGAGGTATATATCTATATAACTTACATATTTTTAGAATCCCAACTATGTAGACACAATGTAAACCGCTTTAATCAGCCAGGCCAAACCCCAAAACTGGAGAGTCGAATAAAGTTACCAACTCATAATTAATTTTCCATATATTCAATCATATTCAATCACAGGTATTTTAAGAATCCGTGAAAAACAACAATATTTAATCGGTACATAATGCTTTATTATATGACCTGAACACCTGGATAGAGTTTTGATAAACGGTTTTGTAGATTAACTTTGCCGTCATTTGACGGGTAAATTTCTTATAAAATGGGATGAAAATGGAGATGCTAGATTGTCAACAATGCAAATTATGATTTTTTTGCTAATTCAAAACCAGATAACTCAGCTATTAGCAATAATTTAGCTGGTTCAAGAAATATTTCGAGATCTTTTGGACATTTAACTACTGTATAAGTTTGGTTAAGATCAGATGAAACTGGAGAGGCCAGATATTCAAAAGGGAAATTATACATTTTTGCCAATTCAAGAGCAGATAACACATCTATTAGCAATAGTTGGCTGGTTCAATAAATCATTTGAGATCTTTAACAATTATGTAAGTTCGTTTGAGATCAAATGAAAAATGGAGAAACTAGAGTCACCACGGGCAAAACTATGTATGTTGTGTCAATTCAAGGAAAGCTAATTCACTGAGCCATTGAATCCAGATGGCTCAAAAATGCTTACGAGATCTTATATATCTATAATTACTATATACGTTTGGTTAAGATCAGATGTCAAATGGAGTGGCTCGAGTGCCTACAATGCAAAATTAATTAAAAATAATTTTCAATGGCAGATAACTCAGCTATTATCAATCAAATATAACTGGTTCAATAATTCGTCCGAGATATTATTGATTGTAGCAGTCACGATTTTATCATTCCTATAAATAATTACACTTTTTGCTCAATTAAACGTTTCTACTTTCGGTTTGCTCGGCATTACTCGGGTATATTCGGATAACGTTTAGTTCTGATTGGTTAGTTGAAAATTCCCGTGGATTGGGGTTTTCTGGGAGAATTGCGTGAAAAGATTGTAGAAGGTTGACATTTTAGAAAGTGGTAATATCTGGAAGTTTGATGGCAACGCTACTGATTTGAAGGAGGTTTTTACTATGTGGTAAGTATATGGGTTTGTATTTGTGTATTGGTTGATGTTAACTGTGCTTTATTCGCGCTGTAATTTGTATTTCGAGTGTATTCGATTCGTTCCCAGTTTGTTCGTATCGGTCTGTGGTTTGTTGCGGATTCGAGTTGCTTCGCAGGACTGTTCAACCTATATTGTCTATTTTAACATCATGCATGTAGGGATGTGGTTTGTTATATTTACAGCTAACCAGCATGTTCCACTTACTGGACGAACGGTAGCGAACGATATGAGTGTGGATGGTGACATAGAACCAGATAGGGACTTGGATCCACAATCTGGTAAGATATTGTAATGATGTACATATATATATTAATGTGTGACTATGTTATAGACTATATATCTTATCGACTACGCACAAGAACATCTTATATGTAGTTGAACTATTTGTAATCGCGAGTGAACATTATATTATATTCGAGGGTAAACATTAGCAAGGTTTTCAATATTAAGGTTATAATATTCTGTCAAGAAAGTATTGTGTTAAAGTACAAATATAAGATTGCTTGATATTTATACATTGTATTATATATTGCAGAATCCCGCATTTGTTTGGATCTGTTGGAGAATGATGGGTGTGTACATATATGTAAATAAAAGATGAAACATACGACTGAGTTAGTTGTGGCGGAGGCCCATTGACCCATAAACTTCAGTCTTGCTCACTGGCGCCCAACGTAATAACGGACAGCTATGTTATGAGGATCAGGAGAGCGAGTTTCTTACGCTGACCTCGCTGGGGATAAACATATCACTTAACAGGTTGTGTGGAGATAAAAATCATGATACCAGGACGCGCTGTGATAAACATTATATCGCATACCAGGACGCGTTGTGATAAACATTATTATATTGATACCAGTATACGTCGAGATAAACAGTATATCACAAAGCAGGACGCGTGGTGGTAAACATTTTTATATCGATACCAGGACGCATGGAGAAAGAGATTATTATCTCATACCAGGACGCGTGGGGATAAACATTATCCGGATGACAGAACAACGACTTTTGGACTTCATCACGGTAACCGATGTTACAGGATCAAGGACATAATAAGTATACAAGTGCTTAGTGACACCTTTATATTATATTAGGACGTTTGTGATATTCGGACATTATTGTGACATTTGTGTGATATTAGGACATTTATTGTGCATAGTGGATACAGTTTATGTATTTTATACATATTGGATACAGTCTGATCAGCAGAGGGTGAGACAAAACATATTTTATATACTGAAATTATGGCATATCATTTTTGACATAGAAAATTAGCCAAGTATTTTTGCAGGGAGCATATTGTAAAGTATTGTAAAAGAGTGATTCACTTGATAATTAACAGTACTTAACTGAAGGTGAAGGGACACTATTATTTGCATGATAGAACACAAATTAATATCTGTCCTACCATTCCATTTGCCTATTACCTTATTTAACACTTTGAGCAGTCTTGCTGTTGCATTCAATCCATTGCACATGTCTATTGTTTGTTCATTCATGTATTGTTGACAAACTGGTTGACCCTGAGATTACTATGAAATTCCCTTGACAAAACAGGTTGTAGTTTTTCATTGGTTCTTGAATTGTGACGTCACAATGTATTTTCTGGTGTCTCCCATTTTCATTGGCTGTTGAAGTCACGTGTCAGATAATTCAGTCAGGTGATCATTCATGTACATAAAAAGCTATAATAAGAGCGACACAGTGACCTAGATCAGTAAAAATGTAAACATTGAGCATTCTTTCTTGCAGATTGAAGTTGAAACCAGATCTTCAATTAAATTGATAATAATTATTAGTAAATAATTACTTTATTTTGTTTCAGAATTGTGTTTATGAATACTGTTTATTAGTAAGATTTGTTTTTGTTGATAGAAATAATTGAGACTTTATTTTAGGTCACAGGGTTTTCAGGAATTTGTTATTTGTGTTATTTATTTCAGCATTTTACATAGCATTTTAGTGTAATAGCCAACCACTGGCACTGGAGCCGCCGATAT
>JAWPHD010011135.1:0-86639 GCA_037043455.1 Cyrtodaria siliqua
GAGGCATCCATCTTGGAACGATGACGTCATCGCGCCTTTTTAATATATATGGTATATTGACAACATATATTATAAAACAAAGAAAATCACTGAAAATGATTAAAGATAAATATACAGATGTAAATGTATAAATTGTATTATTATTTTTTATTTCCAGTGAATTTCTTTGCTTTTAAAGTATACCATGTATGGTAAAAAGGAACGATGACGTCATCGTTTAAAGATGGCCACCTCCATTGTGTTTATTTGCAAATTTTCAAAAGGTCGTACCTCCTTTATTTTTCATGGCATTTTGATAATTCTTTCAACCTTTTTCACGTTTTTCAGAGCCCTTTGAAATAAACATTGTTGAAAAGAGTGCATCAACCCCTTTAAATCCAAAATACATGTGGTGTACACATTAAGTTTCATCAAATTGCAGTTTAGAAGTTATTAACCGGACACAAACATCGCATGACAATGAAATGTGACCGTGCCATTGAACATACGCTGATAAGAATTATGGAAGGGTCAGGAAACTTTCATTTACTAATAGTCACAGGCAACAACTCATTTGTAACACATGCTCAAATTTCAAATTGATCCAAGATCTTA
This sequence comes from Cyrtodaria siliqua, assembly GCA_037043455.1. Lineage (NCBI taxonomy): Eukaryota > Metazoa > Mollusca > Bivalvia > Adapedonta > Hiatellidae > Cyrtodaria > Cyrtodaria siliqua. Next base: position 595 of record JAWPHD010011135.1, read on the forward strand.
CTGCAACAAAATGTATCGCGTAAGCATGCAAACATTCCTTTATTTTGAAGAAAACCTAGGACAATATATCTACAATACACGCATCCATTGCTTTGACTGCCAAACTCATGTCAGACATAACATACAATCAACAAATCAAGGTGTCCGTGTAAACAAGCTGTAACTTGGGAATATATTGTATTGCCAACTTGTATACGAATATTTCAATGATAAACAGATCGAGTGAAAGTGAAACCCTCCCCAACATATTATAATTCCCTTATTTTGAAATAATCAGGGCACTAACTCTGTAATACACTCATGGATTTTATTCGTTGCCAAACGCAACGGAGATTATTAAATTATTTTTTTTAAGTGAAACTGAAAAGCTGTTAACTAAATTTACCGCGTAAACAGGCTGAAATTCCTTTTTTTTCTGTTTTTTTGATAATACATGTTACACCATGGTCGATGGTCCATCGCATCTTACCATCGACCATCGCATCTTACCATCGCATCTTACCATCGACCATCGCATCTTACCAATCTTCTTACCATCGACCATCGACCTAGCCATCGACCTAGGTCGATGTAAGATGCGATGGTCGATGGTAAGATGCGATGGTAAGATGCGATGGTCGATGGTAAGATGCGAGGGTAAGATGCGATGGTCGATGGTAAGATGCGATGGTGGTCGATGGTTAGATGCGACGGTAAGATGCGACGGTCGATGGTAAGATGCGATGTCGATGGTAAGATGCGATGGTCGATGGTCTATCTTACCATCGACCATCGCTATCTTATCATCGCATCTTACCATCGACCATCGCATCTTACCATCGACATCGCATCTTACCATCGCATTTACCATCGACCATCGCATCTTACCATCGCATTTAACCATCGACCACCGTCGCATCGATGGTAAGATGCGATGGTAGCATGGCCCTAACAGGACACCGTAGGTACCTTATGGGAATTTGTTAAAAAATGACAGAACCTCCCGAACAAATACAACACATCATGTACTAGTTCCTGAGCTGGCTGTAGAACCCCTAACCCATGGGGATTTTGTAGGGTATGCTTTTCTGAAAGAACATACATAAGTTTCAAAATGAGACAGGTGTGCCATCAATTTTGAGCGTTGGGCTTTAGTGAGTAACGTGCATGTAAACTATGTTACCTTACATTACAGTTAACATTTCACTGTACATTAAAAATGTTGCTTATAAATTAAATCAAAAACATGTAAAAAACATAATACATGTACTTTTATTAATATAAGTTAAGAAACGCTTCAAACATAATGAAACTATTCTGTAATTTACGTTACACCACATTCATTACCAAAACAACTTATTTTTAGTGCAAATAGGTTGCTGTGAAAACTGATGTTCGTCTGTAAGTAAGGGTTTCTATATATCAGAATGTTAATTAGACTGTGTATAATATGCATATGTACATTAGCTGGAATTTAGGTGTAACACAATAAAAAGAAATCAAACATGGCGTCCAAGATGGCCCCGTTGTGTCACAAGATATGTAGGTCGGCCCAGCAGCCGTCGGCCGAGGGCCCGCTCAACGCTATTTATCTCTCTATAACTATATTGTATATTAGTCTAGTAAATATATGAAAATATGGGCCGAACCCAGGACAAATTAGTACACAGTTGAAACAACTTTTCCCAAAGGGAAAATCACACAGAATGGGGAAATGAAAGTAGAGAAAAATCGAAGTTAAGGTTTTTGAGAAAAAAAATGATATAAGATATGTCACCTTTTTCATGCTTTAAAATTAGTTTTTTTCCCCGGAAAATAACACATTAAGTTATTTTTTATTATGCTTGTTAGTTTTCTGGCATACCATTAACAATCTCACTTCAAAATAACAACATATTATAAAGTAAATTGCACTTTAATGCTTTAACATATACCTAACGAAATATAAAAAGATCGGACAGGGAAAGTAGCATTCAAGGAGGACAGTCAACCACAAAACACAGAAACAAAAACGCAAACAGACAAACAAGAAGGCAAAAGTAATAATAAATGCAAACGACATCACAAACACAAAAGGGTTGACAATAGGGCTACCGCCTTGGAACGGTCAGTGGCAAAGCAGGCCAAAGTAGTAAAATCGCCATAAAAGGTCTTAAACGATGTTCGATTACACCTCCCACCCTAAGAAAGTATAACCCTATAGATATCATAATTTAAACGTATCGTATTGTTTCAATGCCTTCTACTATGTTGTTTTGTCCGAAAAAGTGTACATTTTTAAATAATTGTCTATATTTACAGCTGCTGATGTACTATTTATATCCATCCATAATTATGCAGTAGCATAAGCCACAATTGTGTTCACTGTCCTTATATAACGATCTGGTAAACCCCTTGCTTAATAAATTTCTACTCATTTCAAGCTAAAACCCGTATCCTATGCATCTGAATATTTTTATTTTCATACGTTTCATTGTACAGAAGAAATTCATATCCATATTTGTTATATTGTTATTATAATATAAAGTTATTCATATTCAGAAGTTTCTATCTGGATTTCAGAATTCAGATAGCTGATTCCTCTACATTCATCACACAATGTTGAACAATCCAACCCGTGTCTTTTGCATGTACAACGACTAGTATGACAGTTATGCACTTGCATATGATAACCTGCAAGAGTCAGTCAGGAGCTTGTGTTTCCTTTTCTGTTTGCAATACTAAGTTTTCCTTTTGAAATCGAGGTACGACATCAGTATTCCCTCTCCAAACCTGAATCTGTGGTTTTAGATGTGAGTGGAAGTTTTGTTTAGTGAGTAACATAATTATCACTGACGGCAACCTTCAGGAATGGTTTAATAAATCTAAGGGAATCTAACGTTCTTGAATATTCTACGAGTTTTTATCTTTTGAAATTTTCTTTGGTTTTGGTTTAACTTTTGCAGTCTAGAAGATGTATATCATCGCCAATCACAATGGTTTGTTGTTCTTCTGCACACTCTACAGCTGTTGTAACAATGAGCAGATCATCATCGCAGTCTGCATTTTTTGTTTCCGTTTCATGTGACACTAAGTGCTCACTAAACATGTGAATGAAATGATGATATGAATTCTTTAGAAACATTTTTGTTCATATCCATGGTTATATTTGCTGTGAAATTCACAGTAATTCCAACAATATCCTTGTTTCTTCGCAAATGTGCAGTATGATGTGTTGATAAAAAGTCCGAATCTCCATCAAATACAAGTACCGGTACAAAAGAGTATGATAATGGACCTTTGGAAACGGCCGAACACGACACATACAAAATATGGCAGTTTGATTGGGACTGTTCATGAACGGTAGTGAAATATGCTAGCTACCACTCACGCCCTCTAGCCCCGGGTTGAGCAGAACTCAATATTCATAAAATCAATAGTACAAAATTTTAACCATCCCGAAGATGGCATGCATATGGCGGTGGACATAGAGATTTTCCTCCACCATGTCCAGCGGCGTATGGTCCCAGTATCTAACAAAATACTAATCCCCGAAGATCGAAATAAACAAAATGGAATTTAGTTGGGCGCAGCGGTTATGAAGCCTGCGTATCACAAGTAACAGCCAAAAGACTAGATTAAAAAGCAGACAACATATCCTATGAGTGGTTAAACAATACCCAGAGCCTTTTATCGGCCGGAGTAGTGAAACCACCGAATCGAAAATTAAGTAAGAAAATAAAAGCAATTGAAAATGTACCACAGATAACTAAATAAAAGTATCGGGCTCAGCGATCTCCAAAGATCGAATAAATAACTGTCCTGATTGCAAGCGCGGGGAGACGTTTTACTGCCGACACACTGTACCAGCAACGCCACTGTGCTATATAAAAGAGTATGATAATGGACCTTTGGAAACGGCCGAACACGACACATACAAAATACAGCAGTCTCGGTTTGATTGAGACTGTTCATGAACAGAAGTGAAATATGCTAGCTACGCTCACGCTTTCCAAAATTCTTGTCTAATGGTTTGATATGTTAAACCGCGAATCTATGGTATTCTCTGAGAAGCGACCCATCATCTAAGACATACTTTGATTGATGGGTACCTCCCGTAGTTGCTAGCTTGCCAACAAAGTTGAACATTGCATAAGCAAATTGAGGTTTATTTACAACCTGAATCAAACCATCTGTAACAAGTGGAAATGGTGGATGCGTGCATAACTTATACGTGAAAAGGGAGCTAGCTCTTCTCGACTTATCTGTCTCTTGCGGCATACACACGACGTTGAAACAAAAATTGTGGATCAGCTGAATGCACTTTACATCTATTTTTACAGATACTTTTTTTTATCAAGAGTCGTGTCCTGAACATTTTCTTGAATGAGCACGCAAGCACCCTTCCCAGACATAGTTGATAACTTTTTTGTTAAATATCCTTATAAATAGTGAAAATGTTAGAAGCAACAAACACAAACAAGAGAGAAAAGTAGCAGACTCGGTTTTATTGAGTCCGTTCATGAGAGGTCATTTGACACGATGTAATACCTCTCATGCCTCCTAGCACCGGCTTAATCGATATTCTACTTTAAAGCAACACACAATGGGCTTGATGATCCCAAAGGACCAGTAAATAATAACACTACTGGTCTGTAGTCGGGCCAACCTTTTACGGCCGCCACACAGCATTAAACAAACGCTATTGTGAATGTCAATAAATACTGAAAAGGTGATCCCTTGGATGCAACACACACAGACAAGAGATAAAAGTAGCAGACTCGGTTGTATTGAGTATGTACATGAGAGGTAATTATAAGATGCAACACCTCTCACGCCTATAAGAAAGACATTTACAATGTTGTCTTCTGTTACGCCGTTTGAAATGCTTCGTATCATATCCATTGAAGGGCGTTCTTGCTACGACATTTTCACACATATTTTATCATATCACTATCATCCCTGTGTTTTCTTGACTTACTGTTCTCTTTGTGCTGTTCACTCGAAGTGCAGGTCACACTAGTGAATTCCTGCATATCTTCATTGGTACACGTGCTCAAGCTGTCCAAGTTTAGAGAAGTCGGACAGACCTTGTAGTTCTGCCATTCCATTCCACTTCCCCTTGTTAGGCCACCCATGTATTTGCTCATGAGCATTTGCTTTATCACGAGATAATGGCAACATTCTTGGCACAGATTTGAGATGAAGGGCCGAATTGCCAATGAGCTCTGCTGTTATAAATGTACGTAATCTTTGCACCATGTCCAGATATTGAAGCTAGAGTTTTGAGGTTCTAGAGTTTGAAGCAGAGGATATTGGCTCAGTTTGGCATTCACCTGATCAAAAACGAGTTATCGGACATATTGACTGACTGTCTTTATTTCCTTCTAAAAGTTCAATCAAAGATTGATTGATAGACTTGTTTGCTTCTTGACTTCCCGTTTCAGTCTCATGATTTATATCCGATAGATTCATCAAAACATTCTTTTGACATGCTAGTCTAAGGTTCCATCTCAGATTTCATTTCATGTATTTGAATTGGAAGCGGAACGTTATAAATGAATGGAGAACATTATAAATGAATGAAGAACGGCTTCTTCAAGTAAGTGCCAATGTGTATATGCATTTATTAATCATCGCTGTATTGCACTGGGTAATTTAGTGAGCTAACCTCGGTTTTAAATCTCATTTGAAAGACTGTTCAGTTGTGAAATTCTTTTTCAAGTATTTAGAAAATTAATCCAAATTCGGTCCAGGCTGGGATAGAACGCACGACCCCTGGATAACTAAAATAAATATAAAGGCCGGACAGGAAATGCAGCTTTCACGGTAAACCCAAAAAACATGCAAAAGGACAAACATGAATGACGATGTCAACAAAGAACAAAGTCATATGACGCCACAAACACAAAAAGGGCAATAGGGCAACGCCTTGGAACGGTCAGTGGCGAAAACCGAGGTTCTAACCATTACCCCAAGGTGACACCTAAGTGCATACGAATGGCTCTTTATATGGCTTCTCAGCTAAGTCTTTTTGCTTCATAGCATGTTAAAGAACAATAGAAATATATTCAGGATTCCTATGAATGTTTTCCTCTCCCTGGGGCGGCTCAAGATAACCTTTAATGATTTAAACATATTTTATTGCCAATATTTTACATACAGAGCAAATAAAAAAATATATACGATAGACATATTATAATGACAAATGGGTTGGGTAACAAGTTCTACCAACATTAGATTAAACCCTTCCCAGTTATTTGAAATTGCGAATGTATATGGCTGAGAGTAATAAAATACAATGGCAAATACATTGAGATAGAACAAAGCTGAATAAGTAAATAAAATATAAAGAGAAAACATAATAGAGAAAGAAAGAGAGATAGAATAGTGAGAATAGTGAGAAAGACTAGTTTACCCCAATTTGAATTCCAGTCAGTTTAAGAACGCCTGAACGCTATCTAGTAACATTTTCAAAATATAGTATACGCGCATAGTACGTGTAGATTGTTGAAAAACATCAGAGACAGATTATGTAAACCTATGTGTTTCTCGTATATATGTTTGAACTGCTTCGAAGAGAGATTCATTTTCTCTGTCAGTTAACTGTTCGCGACCATAAAGGATTGTTCTTATATTTAACGGGTGTAAATGGCGAGTGGATTGAAACAGTTGGAGCCGGTATGTGAAAAAAATGTTACACTGGAAAAAATAATGTTCAGCATCATCTACTTCAAATCCGCACTCGCAAATGGGTGAATCGCGTAAATGATTATGGTATAAATCGCTATTAAGATTACTACACAAATTCCTCATTTTGGCATGTAAAACAGAAAATAATCGTTGACCACTTAAGTAGCATTTTGGTACCATTGTACTCGGAAATACAGATGTTAATAGTCTTCTCTTGAAAATTGATATAGATTCCGAGCTTCGTATTTCTACTGACAGATTATTCCATAGGTTAAGAGAAGACGGAACAAACGATTTGTTGTATATTTCAGTTCTCCTAGCAATAGTGGCATAGTTGTCGTTATTTCTGAGAGGGTATGCACTGACATCTTCTACTAGCTGCGGAAAGATGTTTGAGATATAATTTGGAACGGATCCATGTTTAACATTATAGACTGAAATACATTTTTCATTTTCCTTCTATTGGAAAGTGATACCCATCCTATTTCAGATATTATCCTATTTCAGATATTAAACGATGTATGGATACTGAACGAGTCAGTCCCGTCACAATACGAGCTGCTTCATATTGTAACTTTTCCAAGCTTTTTTTCGAAAGAAGTACATCCATCCCATGTAATGGAATCATATTCTTATATTGGACGCATATAAGACAAGTATATCTGATTAATTTAATTTCTTATAATTCGTCGAGTAAAAGTCGATCGAACATTGTAACTGTATTGAAACACTAAGTATGTACCATGGTGGTCGCTTATATCATGTGGTATGTTTACAATTCCGGAATCTAAGGGTTTAAGAGAATCAGAAATAACTATAGGATCTATCAATGTGGCAGAGTGGTCGGTAACTCGAGTTGGTTCAGTTATAATGTTTGTCATATTATTAAGCTGCATTATATCTTTTAAAAAATGGTTATCAGTATTAAGTTGGTTCTCGTTGATATCACCAACTATAATGATGCTATTCGATAATTCAAAAGCCTTTTCTAAGCTAATGTTTAAGTTATCCCAAAAAATATTACTCGAATTAGGTTTGCGAGAAACGGTACATACTAAAAAATTTCATTTTTATCTCTTACTTCAATCCAAAGTGAACTGGGTAATACATATTCAAGTTCTAATACACGTCTTGAAATAATGTTATTCGCAGTATACATTAACAGTCCGCTAGAATGTGCAGATGTATCCTTTCGGAAAATATTACTATAACCGTCTATACGTATAAATCATTGGACACGTTTTCCGATAGGCGGGTCTCTGTAAAACACAAAACATCATAATCTAATAAATGATCCTTAGTATATTCCATTTTGTTACGTATACTACGAATAGTTAAGTGAAATAAAGAGAGGCTATGTTTTTCTATCGTATTTTCTGGACCTGGATTTATTTCAATGTCGCCTGACATAATAACTAATAACAAAATAACAAGAGAAAACTCAATGTTTAAGAGAGATTTAGAGACGCATGCAGAAATGGACAGCACACTTCGAAGCAATTTCAATATACCGTCAATTAAGCAGCTTGGGAACATGAAAGGCACATGCTCTTTGTGAACGATTTAAATCTGTTATTGGCCATTCTCCAGCAACTAACATCATTACCCATTGTGTTTTAAATTCACAGGTAGATCAACCACACGTATATGCACTGTGAACGGCCACATGGCGACTAGTTCAAATAAACATATTGTTTGCTCTCCGACTAAACAATTTAATATAATTAACACTATACAACTAAAATAAACATTGCAATAGTTTAGATTAAGCAGTAATAATTTGAAAAACGAACTCTTGTGAATACAGTGCGTACACAAAGCACCTCTTATTTTGCAGCAAAACAGTCCAAAGTGTGCACGCCAATAATCTATATTATTACCTATGAGGGTACAAGACCGATACACAATATACATGTACACGCATTTGTCCTTGATGGTGCAAACTGCTCTGAATGAAATATTGAATTGGGGGAAGTGAGAGAGAGGATAGCGTATAAAGTGTGAGAGAAAGACAAACAAAGAAAAGTGAAAGAAGTTTGCAAAAAGTAACCATCAGAAGTCAATGGAAGAACAGCTAAAATAAAAAGAAACACAACCACACGTGTGTTGATGAACAGTTAAACAACATGCAATTTTATAGCGTAGTTTGTGTTTAAATAAATGTAACCACTGTGTTAAATATCTTCAGTTTCACAATAATATTTCCAATAATCAAAGACCAATGTATTGTAGACTCATTCTCAAGGAAAGACCCTTTAATTAATAGATACGTGTGTTATAAGATTTGTAAATTCAATCTAATTTGACCCAGTGTGTCGTTTAAATATGTTCTGAACTAAGTTCATTGATTGAAAACAGAGAGACATCATATACATGTTAATCAGATTGATATATATTTATATTTACAAAACGAAAGTATACAAGTTGTATAGTATTCGGACATGTCCTTTAGACGAAATTTAATTTACAAAATAAACAACTATAAGAGCAACTTCGCTTTTGTTCTATTTGAGATCAAACTACGTCTATACATTCAGAAACAATCATAAGATTTCTGTTGCAATTAGTCCTGGGTAAAAGTTCATATTTACTAGACTATATAGCTCTAGGTGCCATGTTCGAGGCCCGAAATTAAGGCATTTCCAAACATCATGCGTTTGGGACTTTTTTTCTACTTAATCACTGGACATTACCCTGCCCAAAAAGGTTACAATATTTCTTTTTTCTATTGTATTAGATATATTTCTAATTTGTAGTTAAATATCCCAATGTATTACAGAAATCACCGATTTTATTTAATTTATTAACATTTTTACCAAAAATCTCAATATTTAAGTATCGAATCCATAAATTATATGGTGGGACACGTAGAGATGCGTTTCGAGAAAGATCCTTCAATTCAAATTGGTTCTAATACATTCCATTATTTTTCTAAAAAATAATTCCAGATTTCGGAGATTTTCGTCTAAAAACGCAGCATTTTCCCCCAAAACTCACTATATGGCACACATGTCTCATTTTGAAACTTATTGTATGTTCTTTCAGAAAATCATACCCTACAAAATTCCCCCTGGTGGGGAGGGGTGAGGGTTTCTCCTACTAGCTCCCAGCCTAATGCGTTTCATTGTCTTGCATGATCACGTCACACAGTTGAAGTGGGTTATGTTTATGTGGGTTAAGTCTATATATATATTGATATATATATCGACCAAACCCACATAATCATGATACTGCGGTGTCAGAAAATATAGTGCACACAAGGTACATCTGCATAATGCGGTAATGCGATGTCAAAAAATATAGGGTGCATCACAAACAACGAAGTAAAATAAATTGCAGGTGTAGCGGGCTATGGTTTTGTCAAGTGTAGTGTATGGAAAGCCTCGGTTGCCGTTTGTTGGCCTTTTGCATTTTGTGCAGTACGCTTCCTAAGTTGTCCTGTGCATTTTCTAAGTTGTTATGTGCATTTAGTAAGTTGTTATGTGCATTTAGTAAGTTGTTATGTGCATTTTCTAGGTTGTCATGTGCATTTTCTAAGTTGTCTTGTGCATTTTCTAAGTTGTCATGTGCATTTTCCAAGTTGTTATGTGCCTTTTCTAAGTTGTTATGTACATTTAGTCAGTTGTTATGTGCATTTAGTAGGTTGTTATGTGCATATTCTAAGTTGTCTTCTGCATTTTCTAAGTTGTATGTGCGTTTCGTAAGTTGTTATGTACATTTAGTAAGTTGTTATATGCATTTCGAGGTTGTTATGTGCATATTCTAAGTTGTCTTGTGCATTTTCTAAGTTGTTATGTGCATTTCGTCAGTTGTTATGTGCATTTTCTAAGTTGTTATTTGCATTTTTTTAAGTTGTCTTGTTCATATTATAAGATGTTGCATTTTCCAAGTTCTCGTGTGCATTTCGTAAGTTGTTATGTGCATTTCGTAAGTTGTCTTGTGCACACTACAAGTCGTCGTTAAGTAGACTTTTTATCTGAATAAATTTTGAAGGAAACACCGGTAGAAATGGCGGCTCCAGGAGCGGACGCTATGCTCTGCCTAGATAAAAGATACAATAAATTCTTAGAACATAAAATTGATTTCAAAATGTGTAAGGGATTGTCTGACGTGGAGTTGATAAATCTTGGTCTGAAAAAAATAATTAAAATAAATAAATAAATAAAAATATAACGTGTTATTTGTTTGTCTTTGTGTGTAGTCCTAAGGTTTTATAGCCCTCCATCTTTTAACCAATAGGACGTCCTAAAGGTATAGGTTCAATAGAGTCTGGACTTCACGTGTTATTTGTTGAAAACAAACATATTTTAAATACTCTTACTTTTTTTTCAGGAAAACTTAAAATATGTTTGTTTTCAACAAATAGCACGTTAATATGACTTTTATTTAGATATATTTTCGAATTTATTATCATTATTATTTGTTAGTTCGCAACACTGATGGGTAGAGGCTACGTGAGGTCGTCTTCTCCCTCCTCCCTCCACCATTTCTCCCTTCTCCGCCCCCTTTTCTCTCTTCTCTCTCAGAGTACTGATACACAAGGGAAGAATTATCATAAACGTATCTATCGTGGAGACAGAACGTGTGCGGCAGACAAGATAATGGTTTTGTTAGGTATAGTGGGTGAAAGGCTATGGTTTTGTTATATGTAGTGGGTGAAAGGCTATGATTTTGTTATATGTAGTGGGTGAAGGGCTATGGTTTTGTTAGGCGTAATGGACGAAGGGCTATGGGTTTTTAGGTGTAATGGTGAATGACTATGGTCTTGTTAGGTGTAGTGGGCGAACGGCTATGGTTTTGTTAGGTGTAGTGGGCTAAGGGCTATGGGTTTGTTAGGTACAGTGGGTGAAAGGCTATGGTTTTGTTAGGTGTAGTGAGCGAAGGACTATGGGTTTGGTTCGGTGTATTGGTTGTAGGGCTACGGGTTTTGTTAGTTGTAGTGGGTGAAGGGCAATAGGTGTTGGTTAGGTTTAGTGGGCGAATGTCTGCGAGTTTTGGTTAGGTGAAGGGCTCTAGGTTTGTTAGGTGTTGTGGGTGAAGGGCTATGGGTTTGGTTAGATGTAGTGGGCGAAGTTCTGCGGGTTTTGTTTAGGTGTAGTGGGCGAAGGACTATTGGTTGTCACCTTTAGTGTAGGTTGTTACGTTTAGTCCCAAAAGTGTTACCTTCAGTGCAATTTGTTAAATTTAGTGCAGTTGTTATATTTAGGGTTCAGCAAGAACCTGATTTTAACTTTATAATATAAATAGACATAGCTTTGTGAATCGTGTTGTGCACCTCGTGGTTCTCCATCTAGTAAAGCTCATTTTACCCATACACGTCATGTACACCCCCCCCCCCCCCCCCCACCCCCATTTACTTCAACTAATTACATGTGCACCCGATTACGAACAAAAACTAGTTTAATTTATTCAAGATATTTTGTTTGAATAAATCTAAATTCTTAAGGGTGTCTTGGGTGGTTAGTTTTCAATTATGGTCTGTTTATATGTGCAGAGGGGAGAAATATACGTTATGTGGGAGAAATCACACCACTAACATGGACTTAATGCGAGAAACTCAGAATTTTTAAAAGAATGCATTTATTTTTAATTGCTCAACCGTAAGAAGAAGAAACTTGATATTTCTGAGCAGCTTTTAAACTGTGCTTATATATTCAAAACGATAAAACGCGATTATAAGGACAACATTAACAAGGGCGGATACAGGGGACGCAACTTTTAAAAAACAATTAAGGTACCGACCATTTTGATTTCTGGGGGGATGGGGGTTGGGGGGGGGGGGAGGGGTGAGGGGGTGGGGGCCTGGGATTTTTTGTGAAAAAATATATTCTGGCCCTCGAAATGCTGAAAAAAATATCCTGGCTCTGACTTGAAGGGGGAAAAAAATTCCTCAAATTGTTGGGGAAAAAAAATCCAGCCTTCTCTCACATTCTCTGAAAAAATAATCTGGCTGTGAGTCCAAAAACGAAAAAATTAATCTGGCTCCCTCTTCAGTCTATATGATAAATATAGATCTACTTCATTCGACATGGAAATGTTTAACCACAAACTGGCTACATCCACAACGTTTATCGAAATCTCCAGTTGAAATGAGTTGTAAAAGACATGGTTGTAATAAATGAGATGTGCATAGATCATGGTAGTAATACATGTGGTATACATTAGACATGGCAGTTATAAATGTAGTATACACTTTCAATGGTGGTAGTAAATGTATTGTATAAGGTGTTATAAATTGATCATGGTAGTAATTTGGTATACATTGATCATGGTAGTAATGAACATGATATCCATATAAAGTCATGGTTATAATTAATGTGGTATACATAAGTCATGGTTGTAATAAGGCCATTATTTTTTGATAATTTGTTTTACAAACCCTCCTACGACAAAAAGGAAATTAGGTATTGTATTTTTCCATTGGGAAATTGATAGTTTATTTTTTTATTTTTTTCCCTTCATCCTACAGCTATTCTCTGTCTTGATGGTTTTTAAAACAAATAATAAAAAATAATGGCCTAAATATGATATACATTGGTCATGGTAGTATGTAAATATTGCAATGCTGTGAGGGTGACAGTGAATATTTGTCAACCTTGTAAGGCTATTTATTTTATTGAAAAACATGTTTGAAAAATATATTTGGTTCTGCTAAATATTCCTTTTAAATAAAACATGAGAGAACATGGTTACTTCTCTCTAATCAAAATCACTATTCTCAGCACCTAGAAAATATTTTTTTGGCGGATGGTTCTTTATGTTCTTTCGGAACTTCAGCTGTGAACTCACAACAACTCATCTTTAGAAAGTTCTGCAAAGTGTGTCAGCCATTTAAGTAAATGTTCACTTATTTTCATTTGCATATGTATACATACACATTTCAGCATTGGACATCCCAATACATAATTATAAACTTGCTTTGACTTTACAATCATAGGACCAAGATGGCCCTAAATCGATCACCTGAGTACTTCTTCGAAATCTTATGGTCCTATACAATCTGTGCAAGTTTGGTTAAGATTGTTCAAGAAATGTGGGCTGTGTTGTGTAATAACATTGATATAAAGACACTGACAAAGTTAGGTAAAGATCAAATACAAAATGAAGGTGCTGGAGTGTAACACCTTGGGCAGAGCCAAATGTGACCCCAGGGCTACATATACTCAGCAAAAATAAAAAGTATCCACTTTGTTTTCCTGCAAAATCTAAAACTGTAAGAAAGAACTTACAATTGTAGCATGATTTTCTTTTAATAACATCTTTGTTTGCACACAACATTTCATCGAAATATACCAAATACTTGAAAAATAAATCAAACTTTAAAACCATAGGTGTGAAAACGAAATTAACAAAACTTATAAAATGTAAAGATTAGCGTCAATAGCAAGATTTAGCAGTCTAAGCCCATTCAAATACACAGAAAAATGTTCAAAACCTCGCTAATATCTCATGTGTACACCGTTACAGGTCTCACTCAGAATTACTCAAGATTCCTACACCGTAAAAAACTAGGGCTGTGTTATTCGGTTTGCTCTGAACTTGGAAATGTGCAATCATTATCTTATTTCTGCCTTCAGGTGACAAGATTGGAACATGTTCATGACTTCTGCCAAGTTTGGATGCCACTGGGTGATTTTCGAGGAAGATATGATAATTTGAAAATGGGTAGGAATACAGTTGAATTATCAGTGAAATGGAGCTAGTTTTGAGGGGTACTGAAAAAGACTGGAATTTAAAAAAAAATAATCTGGTCAACTTTTGATATTTTGTGGATATTCTGAGCTTCAGAGGAAGGTTTGCAGATTGAGGGGAGATTTAAAGACCAATGGACATTTTAAGTATGTTCGCAGTGGTCCACAAGTGACCATTTCTACATATATTATATAGTGTTGATTAGTGAGACTAGTGTACACCGTTTCACCGAATACACTCAAAAATGCGACATCGCATGCTTCTGACGTAACGACTAACGAAGCATCGAGCATATTTGGGACGTCGTGTACGTCAGGAGGACCTTATCCAAAGTGTTCAGGACCTTGCAGCAGCACTTGTCCGCGAATGGAACACATTAGCTGTAGAATTCGTCAGTCGTTACTTCAGAAGCATGCGACGTCGTATTGCATGTATTCGGTGAAACGGTGGACACATGAGATATTAGCGAGGTTTTCAATATTTTTCTGTGTATTTCAGTCGACTTAGACTGCTGAATCTGTGCTATTGTTGTTACTTGTACATTTTTTAAGTTTTGTTAATTTCGTTTTCACACCTATGTTTTTAAACTGCGATTTTTTTTTTATCATTCGGTATATTTCGATGAAATTTTGTGTGAACATCAAACAAAGATGTTATTAAAAGAAAATCATGCTACAAGTGTTAGTTCATTCTTACTGTCTCAGATTTTGCAGGAAAACAAAGTCGATACTTTTTATTTTTGCTGAGTATATAATATATGAGAGCTGTGTGCTTTGTGGTTTCAGAGAAGACGATTTTTTAATTTTTCTCTATACAAGTCTATGTAAAACGTGACCCCTGGGGCGGGGCCAAATTTGAACCCACGGTCACTATTTTGAACTAACTTGGTAAAGAACCATAAGAGTATAGTAAATGCAAAATATTCAACCTCTGGCTCTTGTAGCTCCAGAGAAGAAGACTTTAATGTGCTTCCTATATAAATTTATGTAAAACTGTGACCCATAGGGTGGGGTCAAAATTTACCCCAGTGTCATCATTTGAACAAACGTGGTAGAGGACCATAATCTTATAGTAAATGCAAAATATTAAACCTCTGGTTCTTGCTGTTTTAGAGAAGATTGTTTTTTCCTATATATATAAGTCTATGTAAAACTGTGAACCCCGGGGCGCGGTCAAATTTGACACCAATTTGAACAAACTTGGTAGAGGACCGTAAGCTTATAGCAAATGCAAAATATTAAACCTCTGGCTTTTGCAGTTCCAGAGAAGAAGATTTTTTTCAGGTGTTCCCTATACAAGCCTATGTAAAATTGTGACCCCTATGGCGGGGCCAAATGTGACCCCAGGGTCACCATTTGAACAAAATTGGAGGGGCCTTAAGCTTATAGCAAATGCAAAATATTAAACCTCTTGCTCTTGCAGTTTCCGAGAAGAAGATTTAATGAATGGGGTATTCAGTGGTCATGGTTGTAATAAATGTGGTATTTAGTCTTAGTAGTTATGGCTGTACTAAATGTGATATACAGTGGTCATGGTAGTAATACTGGCAATATACAGTGGTCATGGCAGTAGAAAATGAGGTAAAGAGTAGCCATGATAATTATACATGTGATGTTCTTTGGACATGTTAGTTATCAATGTGTATGCAGTGGTCATGGTAGTATTGCAATACAAGGGTCCAGATACGCGATTGACTTTGTGAATATCATCAACAAGTAAGTGAACTTAAGAAGCAGCTTCAGCCATATGCAATGCCAGGTTATAGACAAAGCTATGCGCTATATGCCAGTGGTAATAAGAATGGTATGGAACAGGGTAGTCATTGCCCAGTACAAAACCATCCCCTACACCACCAAACAAAACATCCAATCAATTCATAATTTAGAAGAGCAAAAGGGGGCTCACATAGAAAGCAGACAAGTACAAGCATAACTAAATATTAACACCAGCACATGAAGTTCTATCAACCAAATATGGAAAGATCCATATTAAGCAAAAGAGCTGTCGAAAGGACAGCATTCTCCAATATTTAAAGTCAATGTTAAACAAGGTTACTGACACTTCTGTCTCACCAACCATGGTGCCAGTTCATTCACAAGGTCAAGTCTTAATTATGGAGGTTAATAGATGGTGTTGACTGAGGTGAAGGTGTAGGGGTGCGGGGAGCGGGTGGTCAGTAAACATATATACCAAATATCAAAGCAAGACCTTCAATACCCCAGAAAGAATATGAACTTGAAGAGGGTGGGGAGGGGAAGTGAAGTGTTACTGAATAGGGAAAAAACACAGAAATAATACAATATTTTCATTGGGGGTGTGGGTTGAGAGGAGGGTGTTGGGGAAGGGCTGGAAGAGAACAGTATGGATGCAGACATGGTAACTGAAGAGAAATCAAAAAGAATAGAATAAATATTTGTCTATCTAGGGTGATGGTGGTGGTGGTGGTGTAGGAGTTAGGAAGGTGTGGGGTTTATGGGGCTAATGACATTTACAGGCTTGCCATTGTTATTGGATGTATGCAGTGAGTTTCATTGAAATATATGAAGCTGCTTAAAAAACTTTAACTGAAACTCTAAGTTTAAAAAGAAAATATCATCTGGCTAAAATTAAATAAAATGTTATGGAATATAATTGTGTCTGTAAGTGATGGCACTTGTCAAGCTCCTTAGGCAGAGATATATGGCTAGTGGGTATTGAAATAAATGGACTTGCCAACAAATAATATAAAAGCAATTCTAAGTTTTTTGTTAGGCTACAAATTTTCTAAAATACAATACAGAAAATATTTATCCAGAAAAAGGGCCATAATTTTGCTAAAATGCAATACAGAGTTATGGAACATGTGTCTGCTAGCATTCGCGCTTTACTGAAGTTGTATTAATAATTAACAATCATCTATTGAAATAAAGAACTTGCCTAAAAGCTTTAACCAGAATTTTGAAGTCGAAAAAAGAACAACTTTGCTTAAATGCAATACAGAGTTAATATGGAACATGTGTCTACTAGTGCCCTTGATATTCGAAGCTTTACTGAAGTTTTGTTAATGTACGAATTTGTTAAAATAAAAGAACTTGTCAAAAAAGAACTTAAATCAGAAATTCAAAGTAATAAAAAAGCCATGTTTTTGCTTAAATGCCATACAGAGTTATGGAACATGTGTCTACCAGTGTCCTTGATGACATATTTCAAGTTTCACTGACCAGTGGTTGCTGAAATAACAGGACTTGGCCAACAACTGAAAACCAACCTCGACGCAGACGTTGAGTAGATCTACAACAGCTCTTCTTATTCTACGAATAGTAAACCTTAAAAAAAATTCTGGCTTTCAAGTTGACGAAAATAAATAATCTGGACAGTGTATTACGCGAAATAAAAATCCCGATTTAAAGAAATGAAAAAATAAAATAATTCCGGCTCAAAGGAAAATCCCAGCCCACCCCCCCAACCGCCACCCGAAATCAAAATGGTCTGTCCCTAACGAATACACACACGTTTATTTTCATTTGGTTTAAACCCCTCAGCCCCTTTTTTTGCCCCTGACCGTTCCAAGGCGGTAGCCTGTTGTCAACCCTTTTGTGTTTGTGATATCATATCTTGCATTTTATTCATCTTTATAGTTGTTGTTTGTTTCTGTGTTTGTTTGTGTTGACTGTCGTCCTTGAATGCTACTTTTCCTGTTCGACTGTTAGCTCACCTGAGCACTTCGTGCTCAAGGGTGAGCTAGTGTGGTGCTCAAGGGTGAGCTATTGTGACCACTATTCGTCCGTCTTCTGTCGTATGTCGTCTGTCGTCAACCTTTAGCTTGTTTACACGATAGAGGCCACAATACTTCAGCAATCTTAACCAATATTGCCAGATTGTATATGACCATAAAATCTCGGACGAGTTTGATAATGGGGTAACACCAGAGTTATGGCCCCTGAATTAGTAAAAAAAATACAATTTTTCATCTTGTTTACACGATAGAGGCCACTTTACTTGAGCATTCTTAACCAAACTTTCCCAGATTGTATATGACCATAAGATCTCGGACGACTTAATGGGCAATATCGGACCAGTAATA
The DNA here is from genome assembly GCA_037043455.1 of Cyrtodaria siliqua. Lineage (NCBI taxonomy): Eukaryota > Metazoa > Mollusca > Bivalvia > Adapedonta > Hiatellidae > Cyrtodaria > Cyrtodaria siliqua. The sequence goes on from JAWPHD010011135.1 coordinate 19,001, forward strand.
CCAGAGTTATGGCCCCTGCATTAGAAAAAATGCTGTTTTAGCTTGTTTACACGATAGAGGCCACATTACTTGAGCAATCTTAATCTTAACTTGCAAATATTGTATATGACCATAACATTTTGGACGAGTTCGGTAATGGGCAAGATCGGACCAGTAACCCCAGAGTTATGATCCATGAATAGAAAAATGTTGATTTTACATGTTGTTAACACGATACACGCCACATTTCTTGAGCAAGCTTAATCAAACTTACACAGGTTTATTATTATTATTATTTTTTAAAAAAAAATTTAGGCGCCGTGTCGGATTTGACGAAACTTAACAAGAAGCATTGGTATGATGTCTCGTGTTTTCCGGTTCGTTGATTTTTGACGGAGTTACGGCCCCTTGACATTTTTACTTTAAATTTCTTGTCGGCGCCATTTCTTCTAAACACCTTGCTGGATTTCGACGAAACTTGGCAGGAAGCATCAGTATGATATCTAGTTTTATTTACTATTGTTTTTTTTTTATAATTATTACTTTTTTCCCCAGATCCCACTGGTAACGCTCGAGTTATGATCCTTTCATTGTTAAACATTTCCAAAATTTCCATTGTTTATTATTTCATTATTTATTTAATAACTTGGTTATTGTATATATATATTGATTCAGAGTAATCACATGTAAACAATGTTTTTTATAAGAACCAATCAATCAGATTAATTCGATAGTAATTTTTGTATACACTATTTGAATTAACGTAATATTGATTTAAATTGTTTTGCCGTATATGTGGCTAGCATCCTCAACCTTCAGGTCAGTAGACAAATAGTAGAGGCCATTTGGTTATAGTTGCACCATAAATTCGTATTAAAATAGTATATAACAAATGTTACGATGTGTAAACTACGGTGTTCCCGTGGTGCAATCCTAGATGCACCGGTTAATATTGGGGAGTATGTGTATGTGTACTACATCATGCATAGTTCTGCGATACATAAGAGAACAAAATTTGCTTTCTGACTTTACTAAACGTGAACAAACACAGATGAACCTAGGCGAATGTTCAATTGATCACTCAGCTTTAAAAACAAGAGGCCCAAGAGGGCCTGTTTCGCACTACTGGCCGTACACATTTGGTAGAATTCAAGAGAAAACAAAGTATCTATGCCCTAAAATTGCCCTGAATCGTACACCTGATGATCTTTACAAAGACAAAAACATTGTCAAACAAGCTAAACAGGTGAAACGTGTCAAACAAGCTTATACTTTCATAACCGAATGAGAACACACAGTCGATGGTATATGTGGTTATAGGGTGGTGATCTCAACGGTGTTCAAGCTATTTACCCAGGGTTGGGCAGATCTCGGGCCGATGCTCTTTGGAAGGCTGTATCCATCTGTTTATGTCCAGTAAGTGTATGCATGTTTATAGAGTGGTGATCTCAACGGTGTCCAAGTTATGACCCAGGGGCTATGTCCAAAGGGTGGGGATGGACCACAGGAAAAATGCTGGTTGAATGGTTCTATCTGTCTGTTTGTGTCTATTAAGTGTATATTGGGTGGATATCTCAACGGTTTCCAAGTTATGACACAGGGTTTATTTCCCCAGGGGTCTGGACAGACCCCGGGCCTAGGATGGTTTGAAGGTTGTATACATATGTTCATGCTCAGTAAGTGTATAATATGGTTATGGAACTCTATAGACACAATATAAACGTCTTTTAACCAGCAAAGCAAAAATCAAAACTGGAACGTCGAATTAAAAGTTATCAACTCATAATTCATTTTATGCGTATTCAATCTCGGGTATTTTCAGTATCCGTAAAACCTATGCTTTTAATCGGCACATATAAATTGATTCATGGCTAAACACGTGAATAGAGTTTTGATAAATGGTTATTTAGTGTAATTGTGCCGTTATTTTGCGGGACAGTGTGCTGTACAACTTCCGCACGCACAGACGCACGCACGCACACGCACATTCAAACAATACTATTTTATCGTTTTATTGTACATACAATTACATACAATAATTTCGGGATTGCCTCTAATCCTATAAACATAAAAAATACAATTGGAATTTGAGCATGCACAAAAAGGTATTCAATGATTAAGAAATAAACTTACTCTAAGGATCGCCATTTTTATTTACAAATTAACGGCAGCTGTTCATTGGACAATTAAACTTGAAAGGTTTTCATCGGACTGCCTTGTTGTTATTCTCAGTACGTGCAAAGTCTTGTCCAAAAGGCGAACAAGAACACGGTTACCTTCAGTTTCCTGTGTATAAAAGCCTACGGTGATATAGAGACTTCGTTACGTCGTAAAAAAACAACAAAAACAGCAGCAACAACAAGAACAACAGCAGCAGCAGCAGCAGAAGCAGCAGCAACAGCAGCAACAGCAGCAGCACTGTTACTGAAAGTATGGCGTTTATGGGTATTTCTATCATATTATTAACGACATCGTTGAGTCATTTAAACAGCACTGTTATACAATTCGATGCTTTACAGATATAACTCTGACTTTTATTATATCTGACTTTTAATTAACATTTAAAGGTTAACGGATTCCACTAAACGCTAAATGTTAAATTTATAACATTTAGTGGTTAGTAAATTTTTAACTTTTAGCGGAAGTTTTAACATTGAGCGGAAATGTTTTAACATTTAGCGTGAGATTTATAACATTTAGCGGAGGTTTTAACATTTAGCGGAATTTTAACATTTAGCGGTGCTACAAGTACTTATAAAGGTTGTGCAATGTATTCATCATTTGTTGCATAATCAAAAAAAGTATATTTTACATTTTCCTCGTGTTTCTACATGCAAGTAGGTGGGTCAGCACAATCCGACCCAAACAGCTTTTTCAAAACATACTCAACGTATGGTTTGTGTTTTTTTTTGTTGATAAAACTAAGATAGGTCTTTCAAAGCATGGAAGCAAAAATATAGCTTCTTATATTAGGGAACTCAGTACAGAGCTTAAAGCTATAATGTACGTCTATGGAAAATTAATTGGTGTAGTATGACCTAAAGGCGACGGCTTAGTCCGTTTAACAACTGCGGTGGTGGCGTAGTGCTCGAGTGTCCGCCGCCTTGAATACGGGAGGCCATGGGTTCGATGACTTTATTAAACTGGTACTCTCTCTCTCTCTCTCTCTCTCTCTCTCTCTGTATTTGCCTCTCTCTCACGATCGCTTTTCTCTCTTTCGCTCATTCTCCCTGTTCGCTCATTCTCCCTGACTTTGTCTTCTTTTTCCGCTTGTTTCTTTATCCCTCTCTTTCCATTCTCTCCTTCTTTCTGTGTCTCTGCTCAATCGTTTAATGACCATCCCCCGCTCCGACTCTCATTCTCTTTCTCCATCTACTAATTCTACATCGCGTTCCGATATCTATTTTCATATATCTTTTTAACAGCTTTTAAGTGTATCGTTTGCTAATTTCGTTGAATGTTGACTTTGTTGTTTGAGATTTCCTTTTGCCGTATTGCCAACTGACTCTTCAAGTCGTTAACTCTGTCTTCACCACTTGTCATGTTGTTTAGAATGTCCAATGTTCATTGATAAACGTCACACACACAGGCAATATAGCATGCAAGGACCACAGTCAACCAAAACACGCATCGAAACAAACAACAATTGCAAGGATACATAAGAGGCAATGTATGTGACCCCACAAACATAAAAGGGTTGACAGTAGGGCTATCGCATCGGAATGGTCAGTTGTAAAAAGACCACAGGGGATTAAACCAAATTCTCGGTTCACCAAACCGCACTCTTATCCTAATGTCATCATATTTAAAAAGGACGGTGCAAACCAACTACCCAGCAGTAACAATAAATACTGAAAAGGTGATCTCTTGGAAGCAACAAACACAAACAAGAGAAAAAAAAAGTAGCAGAATCGGTTTTAGTGAGTCTGTTTATGGGAGGTAATTATAAAATGCAACACCTCTTACGCACCCTAGCACCGGCTTAAGCGATATGCTACTTTAAAGCAACACAGATGCCAAAGGACCAGTAAATTATAACACTACTGATTTGTAGTCGAGGCGACTATTTACGGCCGCCACACAGCACTGAACAAATACTAGTGTGAATGTCAATAAATACTGAAAAGGTGATTCCTTGGAAGCAACACACACAAACAAGAGAAAACAAGTAGCAGACTCGGTTTTATTGAGTTTGTTCATGAGATGTAAATATAAAATGCAACACCTCTCATGCCTCCTAGTACCGGCTTAAAGCTACAGAGTCTCTATTTTAACTGGTAATAACTCTTGAATTAGTTTCAAATCGACGAACACCCAAAAATCGGTATATAAGCAGAAATCGGTGCGTAAAATATCACATTTTTATTTAGCCTTCGTACAGATAACCTCGATAAATATACGAATTCAGAATATATGTGATAAAAAAAGTAATTGCCCGGAAAGGGATTTGAACCACTGACGTTGCGCTTGTATGATGTACGTTTAACCACTAGTCCACGGCTATTTATTGGTATGTTGTAGCATTTTTAACACTAAATAGGCATTAGGTAATGACTAGCGCACACACAAACTCATCAAACGCTAAATAATAAGTCGAGATATGGTTGTTTTGAGGCGGAATATTAGTTTCATATAGATAACATATAATATTACACCAGGCAATGCTAATTTACACGTGCGACAAGATGGACTATATATTATCTGATTCATCTTGAGTTGCGTTCAAGTTATTTTGCCTCTTAATAAATGGTAGTTAGTATACCATTTTCTCAAGAAACGTTATAGCTCAGTGGATAGAACACCTGACTTGAAATCAGAATGTCGTGAGCTCGAGTCCCGAAAGAGGGAACTGTTTTCTTTTCTTCTGTAAATCATAATGTTACCTGTGTACAGGTACGATGTGCACTGGTAGTTGTCATATACAATAAATGATGTCATGCGTTTTATTTGCTCGCTTAAATACCCGATTTCGACATGAGCTGGTGAACATGAGGTCCGGAACATAGAACTTTTGTCATATGAAATATATACTAATACAGACATAAAAGATGTTAAAATCAAAGGACATGAGGTAAACAAATAATTCATTATTTGCAGACGATACAACCTTCGTCACAGACGGATCAAAAACATTGTTTATAACTTTAATTGATGTACTTGATAAGTTTAGCTTAATTTCTGTTCTCAGTTTAAATACACCAAAGCTACCGTACTTAGAAAGGACTTCTAAATATATGTTTTTATTATATACCTATCAGTGATTTATAAGGATTTCTCAGTGATATATTTTTAGTATCAGACAAAAGTGTTCTCGTCCATTTTTGTGACCATTTTTGTATTTAATGGTACTGTAGATTGCAATTGCTTTCAAGTATATGTCTGAATAATTTTCTCCTGAACAGATTTCCTCATTCCTCTTTATTTTCCCATCAACTTCTTCATTGAAATGCTCCTCTGTGAAGATCTCCATTGTGATGATAGGTATATAATAAATATTGTCATACTGCAAAGAAAATTCTCAGGATTTCATTGGTCAATGCGCCGTTGTCTACGTCTCGCGACGTGAACATAGGACGAATTCCCCGTGGGTGAATATAATTTCGGGACAGGGAATGTGAACCCACGATCCTAATAACTAATAGAATAATCAATAGTCTCATTATGTCACTCGAACATGAACGTGAAGTTGGCAGTAGCATTAGCAGCAGTAACAGTAGCTACTGCCAGCAGTAGCAGTAGCAATAGCAGTAGCAAACATATGATGGTTGCGAATGGGGTTGTCTGTTAAACATGATGGTGGGAAGTAGAAACAACATACTTGCGCAAAGAAAACATACTTACGATGACTACTGATTTTACCGCTGCTACTGCTGGCAATAGCTACTGCTACTGCTACTACGGCTGTGTTCGAGTGATGATGTGTCGTCTGCAGCAGCTTGGTGGATGCAACTATGGCTGCTGCTACTGCTACTGCTACTCCAACTTCACGTTCATTACTCGAACACGTTGTAATTCGGTTAAAAAACTCGTTCTCCGAACTCGTATTTTAACCGAATTACAACGTGTTCTAGTGACATGTTTTTCATATCACACTGACACTGTCGATTATTCTGTTTAATATAATGATACAATCGACTGAGCGAACAAAAATGTCACTGGTGCTCCGATAATATAAAATCATGAGGACTGTTGTTTATTACTGATAACACATATTTTTCAATCAAATAAAAAACATAACATAAATGTTGTTGTTTTCGTAAACGTTTGAAATAATGGCAGCACAGTAAGCCGACCCTCCTATAAAAAATTACTGTGCGAAAATACTTTGCCTTACTCAATTTCATTTAGCCATTGAATGTACTTCCAAACCCTCCAAAAGAAAATATAAAACGGATACATGACAACATGCTTGATATTTTATGGGCTTGCCAAGATTTATGAATATACATGTATATATTTGTTTTTATTACTTCTACTGGCCAAGTTCGAAACCCAGCCAGAAGCGGAGTTGTGGCTCTTGGTTTAGTTAAACATGCTACATCTTCCCTCGTTAAGACGATAGGGCCTTCATTTTTCATCCGATCTTTACCAAACTTTATCAGATTGTTAATATCAATGAAAGCTCGGGTATGTCAGATCGGACTATTAACATTGGAGTTATGGCCCTTGATTTAGTTTAAAGTGCTATATTATGGCTCGTTAAGACAATAGGGCCTTAATTTTTCGTTTTATCTTTAACAAACGAAAAGATTAATAGCAATGAAAGCTCGAATAAGTTCGAAAAACAGCCAGATCAGACCATTAACAGGGCTTTCATTTTACATCAGATCTTTACTAAACTTTACCAGATTGCTAATGCCGATGGAAGCTCAAACAAGTTTGAAAAGCAGCCAGATCGGACCAGTAACAACGGAGTTATGGCCCTTGATTAAGTTAAAAATACTATATTTTGGCTCGTTAAGACAATAGGGCCTTCATTTTTCATCCGATCTTTACCAAACTTTATCAGATTGTTAATATCAATGAAAGCTCGGGTATGTCAGATCGGACTATTAACATTGGAGTTATGGCCCTTGATTTAGTTTAAAGTGCTATATTATGGCTCGTTAAGACAATAGGGCCTTAATTTTTCGTTTTATCTTTAACAAACGAAAAGATTAATAGCAATGAAAGCTCGAATAAGTTCGAAAAACAGCCAGATCAGACCATTAACAGGGCTTTCATTTTACATCAGATCTTTACTAAACTTTACCAGATTGCTAATGCCGATGGAAGCTCAAACAAGTTTGAAAAGCAGCCAGATCGGACCAGTAACAACGGAGTTATGGCCCTTGATTTAGTTAAAAATACTATATTTTGGCTCGTTAAGACAATAGGGCCTTCATTTTTCGTTTATCTTTACCAAACGAAAAAATTGTTAATAGCAATGAAAGCTCGAACAAGTTCGAAAAACAGCCAGATCAGACCAGTAACAGCGGAGTTATGGCCCTTGATTTAGTTAAAATGCTATATTTTGGCTCGTTAAGACGATAGGGACTTCAATTTTCATTCGATCTTTACCAAACATTTCCAGATTGTTAGTGTCAATGAAAGCTCGGGCAAGTTTGAAAACCAGCCAGAGCGGACCAGTAACAACGGAGTCATGGCCCTTGATTTAGTTAAAAATGCTATATTTTGCCTCGTTACTTAAGACGATAGGGCCTTTTTTTTTTATCCGATATTTACCATACTTTACCAGATTGTTAAATCGGAAGATTTCGCAAAACAGACAGATCGAATCATTGACAGCGGAGTTTTGCCCTTGATTTCGTTAAAAATTCTATATTTTGCCTCGTTAAGACGATAGGGCCTTCATTTTTCATCCGACCTTTACCAAACTTTATCAGATTGTTAATATCAATGAAAGCTCGGGTATGTTCGAAAACGAGTTAGATCGGTCTAGTAACATTGGAGTTATGGCCTTGATTTAGTTTAAAATGCTATATTTTGCCTCGTTAAGACGATAGGGCCTTCATTGTTCGTTTTGTCTTTATCAAACTTGAATAGATTGCTAATATCAATGAAAGTTCGGACAAGTTCGAAAACCAGCCATATCAGATCAGTAACAGGGCTTTCATTTTTCATCAGATCTTTACTAAACTTTACCAGATTGCTAATGCCGATGGAAGCTCGAACAAGTTCGAAAAGCAACCAGATCGGACCAGTAACAACGGAGTATGGCCATTGATTTAGTTAAAAATGCCATATTTTGGCTCGTTAAGACGATAGGGGCTTAATTTTTCATCTGATCGTTATCAACATTTACCAGATCTTTCAGTTATGACCCTTAATTTAGTTAAAAATGCTGTATTTTGCCCAAAACTTTCAAAAAAACGTAACTTGCAGTCACTCGCTTCGTTGATGTTATAAGAGCCATGTTAGCAAGTAGAGCGTCCACAGGCCCTCTTGGGCCACTTGATTATCAATTTGCAATTGAATGATTACATCTGAAAATTAAATGCTGATGAAGGCTGTCTAGCCGAAACGTTAAAATGTCTGTGTTGTTATTTTTTTTAACTATCATTAAGGATATCAATAAGACCTTGGCCAAGTGAACACTACAGACACATCCATTGCGTAGTTATTGCTGATAAAAAACAGCAACACTTAGTTCAGCTTGATAATTCTCAGATTTTCATTAATTATACAAACAATTGTTTGCATTCCTATCAGTTTACACGCCCACAGTCTTGTGTATTTACTTATCGGCAGCTTTTTTACGCTTGCGTAAAACCTTGCGTGTCTTCATACAGTGGTAGTATCTCTTTATCAGATGTGCCAGACATCAAGAAAGACTAGCAGAGACGAATGTATCCCGCTTTCACAACTTATGGGATGACGAGTTGTCCGTCGTCCGTTGTGCGTTGTCCGTCCGTCGTCCGTTAGCTTTTGCCTTGTGAACATTCTACGGCCTTCACTATTAATCGGATCTTTACGACACTTTGCCAGTGTCTTTATATCAATAGTTCGAAAACCAGCCAGATCGGATCAATTTCACCGGAGTTATGGCCCTTGTGTTTTCTGAAAAATGCTATTTTCTGCCTTGTGAACGCTCTAGCACCTTTATTTATTATTTGATCTTTACCAAACTTGCACAGATTGTTAATACCAAAGAAAGCTTGGACAATTAGAAAATCAGCTAAATTGGGTCAGTAACACCAGAGTTATGGCCTTTGTATTTTCTGAAAAATGCCATGTTCTGTCTTGTGAACACTCTAGTACCTTCAGTTATTATTTTATCTTTACCAAACTTGCATAGATTGTTAATATCAATAAAAGCTAGGATAAGTTCGAACACCAGCTAAATCGGATTAGGAATACCGGAGTTATGGCACTTTTTTCCCCCTAAAAAATGACATTTTCTTCCTTGTGAACGCTCTAGCACCTTCATTTATTATTTGATCTTTACCAAACTTACACTGATTGTTATTATCGATGAAAACTCGGACATGTTTGAAAACTAGTCAAATTGAACGAGAAACAGCAGAATTATGGCCCTTGATTTGCTGAAAAAAATGCCATATTCTGGCTGGTGAACACTCTAGCACCTTCATTTCATTTTCCATCCGATCTTTACCAAACTTTAAGAGATTGGTAATATCAATAAAAGCTCGGACACGTTCGAAAAACAGCTATATCGGACCAGGAACACCAGAGTTATGTGCCCTTTAATTATTGAAATATGCCATTTTCAGCCTTGTGAACACTCTTGAGAACCACGCAGATCGAATAAGTAATACCGGAGTTATGGCCTTTTTTCAATATTTTGTAATGCACACTCCAAACTCAAAGGGTCGTGGTTCACTTTTCCTTTTTTTTTTCTTTTTTTTTTTTGTTTAATTAATTTCAAAAAAAAGAGATTTTCTTTTTTGATTTTTTTTTTTGAATTTTTTTTTTGAATTTTTTTTTTGAATTTTTTTCACCCTTGTTTATCAGTTTTACACAGAGTCATAGGGATGAACTTCAAACATCTTCTCTGAAACTTCAGAGATAAATGTTTAATATTTTTTATTTATTATCATCTCTACCAAGTTTGTTCAAATGGTGTCAAATTTGGGCCCGGCCCCGGGGATAGCCAGTAGAGCGATACAGGTCCTCTTGGGCCTCTTGTTTGCAGGTTTCTAATTTCACAATCTGATTCAGAGTCAACAAAAGATGAAGAATACGAATCATCTGAACTTTTCATTATTGAGATGAGTTTTTTTACATTAAAACTAGATGTATTAAAACTAGATATTATATTTTTATTTCCTGTAAACTCATGTTCCCCACTTCCCTAAAAGTATGCCAATGTTTCCTTGTTCCTTGAAAATAAATGGCCATGTTCCCTTGTTCCCCAAAACCCCTGGGAGACCCTCATGATCTATTATGGCAAATACTCCATATCTCCATAAATGTGCCAGGTATTATAAGAATCTTTCATGGGTATCCGGTGAAGATAGGGAATTCCAACCCGAGGTAGAAGTGTTTTTATCGGAACCGAGGCTCTGCCGAGGTTCCGATTAAACACTTCTACCAAGGGTTGGAATTCCATGTCTGAACCGAATACCCATGATAGATTCTTTTTCTTGCATATCAGAGACATCGACGCCGCCAGCTACTAACGTTTTGCATGTTTTCCTGCATACCGGATGTTGGCGCGCGTGAATTTTATCTCGACCCTAGGGTGAGATGGAAATATCTAGCCCCGGTAAAATGGCGGATATCCTTGTCCGGTAAGCAAGAAAATAGGTATATCGACCTTGAGATTAAACTGTATCAATTGACCCTTTGCTTTCCTCTCTGCATTAATCGGTGCAATGAACCTGTGTTTGCATAAATTTGAGAAGGGCATAGTATGTTATACAGAGCGGAGTCTTGGCGTGGAGTCTTGGAATGGAGTGGAGTGTATATTTGGAGTGACCTTGGAGTCACATTTTGGTGTGACATTGGAGTCAAATTTGGAGTGAATATTTTGGAGTCAAATTTTGGGGTCTAAATTTGGAACCTTATTTTTCCTTACAATTTATAACTTTTTTGAAACTAATAAATAGTTCCGACGTTTGTTCTTTGTTATGTTCTTTTGTTCTTAACACCAAAAATGGAATGAATACTTTTGAGTCAATTTTTTAGTCTAAATTTGGAGTTTTAATTTTCCTTACAATTAATAAGCTTTTATATCACAACAATCTAAGTTTGTATTTGTGGTGAAATCCGTACTTTAGTCAAATCGTAGGCCTACTCAGGTCAAATCGTACTCATTTTTTAAGAAAACCTGGACCATATTTTAATGTCTTTTTATTATTTAAAATACATTACAACATTACTCGAAACTTCTTGTATTATAATAATAGATCAATATATTCAATAATCAACTGAAATTAGATTATTTCTAATGAAATAAATTAATGTGTACGATTTGACTTATTTCAAAATGTCAATGAGTACGAGTTGACAAAAATGAGAGTGATTTGACTTAAGTACGATTTGACCGGATACCGATGAGACCATACTCTGTTTGTTTTGTAGCATATCCATTGCAGCTGTCTGCCATACTCTAACTTCCAATCACTGGTAGTTAGAGTACACCATTTATTCTGACAGGGCGTTATTTTATGATTACTTTTCCACTGAATTAAGATGATCATACATACTATTGTGTATTATGTGTTATAGTGTATTATTGATTTTATTCTCAATTACGAATGTAAGATTCTGTATATCACAGAAGCAAATAAAAAATATCTAAGTCAATACAAATATCTGAATTTAGACTCCAAAAAATATTCAATCCAAATTTGACTGCAAAGTCACTCCAAAATGTAACTCCAAGGTCACTCCATAACACCACACCCAGACTCCGCTCTATATAACATAATATACCATTGAGAAGTGTATAATTACACTTAAAGCATTATATAATATTATTCAATCTTAAGTAGACACCAACTACAGACAGTCGCACTGAGGGTACACTTAAACCAAAATGGCGGATAATAACACAGCAGGTTCAGTCTATTTATTTTCTCTGATTGCGCAAATGTATTATGTTCTATACACAGGTGGCTGTATCGGTGTTGGAACTAAAAAAAAAATCTAAAAAAAAATCGTGTTATTTGTTGAAAACAAACATATTTTAAGTTTTCCTTATAATTTTTTAATTTTTCTTTTTTAATTTTTGATTTTTGATTTATTAAATTATTTTTTTAGTTCCCAACACCGATACAGCCACCTGTGGTTCTATATGGAGATTTATTTTCTGGATAACAACCTCTGTAAATATATTGTTTGCTTATACTGCTGCAATGACATAACATACATGTACTGACTGGTATTAAAATGCGATAAGTAATAGATGGAGTACTATGGTTTCATTGAGTTGATTCATTTAAACATCGAGATGGTCGTAGCCCATCTAGGTGTTTAAATTAACCAACGAGATGAAACCATATCTACTTGTTTTGTAGCATGTCCATTTCAGCTCTATTTCAGTTATTCTCACTGTTATTCTAAGTGTTATTCTGACGGGTCTTATTTCCAATTAAACGATTTACACCTGTGCTATTACAAAGAGAATGTTCAGTGACTATGCTACCCACTGAATTAAACAGGTAGACTAGATAAAGATATCGGGTCAGAGAAGGCTCGGATTAATACGTACTAGCAAGCGGGCCAGAGACAGAGTGGGAATGTGCAATGTTCAGAAACTGATTGTAGGGCATGTCCAGAGGCCTTCATTACGATAGTACAGACTGAGATAGAACAGAGGCCTACAGACTGAGATAGAACAGAGGCCTTCATTACGAGAGTACAGACTGAGATAGAACAGAGGCCTTCATTACGATAGTCAGACTGAGATAGAACAGATGCCTACAGACTGAGATAGAACAGAGGCCTTCATTACTTCATTACGACAGTACAGACTGAGATAGAACAGAGGCCTTCCTTACGATAGTATATACTGAGATAGAACAGAGGCCTTCATTACGAGAGTACAGACTGAGATAGAACAGAGGCCTTCATTACGACAGTACAGACTGAGATAGAACAGAGGCCTTCATTACGATAGTATATACTGAGATAGAACAGAGGCCTTCATTACGAGAGTACAGACTGAGATAGAACAGAGGCCTTCATTACGATAGTACAGACTGAGCTAGAACAGAGGCCTTCATTACGATAGTACATACTGAGATAGAACAGAGGCATTCATTACGATAGTACAGACTGAGATAGAAAATAGGCCTTCATTACGATAATACAGACTGAGATAGAACAGAGGCCTTCATTACAATAGTACAGACTGAGATAGAACAGAGGCATTCATTACGATAGTACATACTGTGAAAGAACAGAGGCCTTCATTACGATAGTACAGACTGAGATAGAACAGAGGCATTCATTACGATAGTACATACTGAGAAAGAACAGAGGCCTTCATTACGATAGTACAGACTGAGATAGAACAGAGGCCTTCATTACGATAGTACAGACTGAGATAGAACAGAGGCATTCATTACGATAGTACATACTGAGAAAGAACATAGGCCTTCATTACGATAGTACATACTGAGATAGAACAGAGGCCTTCATTACGATAGTACATACTGAGAAAGAACATAGGCCTTCATTACGATAGTACAGACTGAGATAGAACAGAGGCCTTCATTACGATAGTACATACTGAGAAAGAACATAGGCCTTCATTACGATAGTACAGACTGAGATAGAAAAGAGGCCTTCATTACGATAGTACATACTGAGATAGAACAGAGGCCTTCATTACGATAGTACATACTGAGAAAGAACAGAGGCCTTCATTACGATAGTACAGACTGCGATAGAACAGAGGCCTTCATTACGATAGTACAGACTGAGATAGAACAGAGGCCTTCATTACGATAGTACAGACTGAGATAGAACAGAGGCCTTCATTACGATAGTACATACTGAGATAGAACAGAGGCCTTCATTACGATAGTACAGACTGAGATAGAACAGAGGCCTTCATTACGATAGTACATACTGAGAAAGAACAGAGGCCTTCATTACGATAGTACAGACTGAGATAGAACAGAGGCCTTCATTACGATAGTACAGACTAAGATAGAACATAGGCCTTCATTACGATAGTACAGACTGAGATAGAACAGAGGCCTTCATTACGATAGTACAGACTGAGATAGAAAAGAGGCCTTCATTACGATAGTACAGACTGAGATAGAACAGAGGCCTTCATTACTTTATTACGATAGTACAGACTGAGACAGAACAGAGGCCTTCATTACTTTATTACGATAGTACAGACTGAGATAGAACAGAGGCCTTCATTACGAGAGTACAGACTGAGAAAGAACAGATGCCTTCATTACGATAGTACAGACTGAGATAGAAGGGTTACAAGAGAGAAGGAGAGATCGTGTTATAGTTTATGAATACAAGAAAACACCAACTCGTCTTCTCTCTATCCTTCTAAATGTCTCTAAATACTGTCGTAATAAAAGCCTGTAGGAATGCCTAAGTATATTTCTCTAAATACTGTCGTAATAAAAGCCTGTAGGAATGCCTAGGTATATTTCGAACGAGCGCATTATTGACCGAATACAAATAAATACTACGTAATACGGTGGCATAGACGTGACATGTCAGAAAAATAATTTATCTCGTGGCCACGACTTATTATGTCGTGGCCTCGACTTATTTATCTCGTGGCCACGACTTATTATCTCGTGGCCACGACATAATTACCTAATCAGAAGTGCTGAAAAAATTCGCTAGAAATCGCGACTTTTCACCCATATTGGGGTATGGGCTCCATCTCCCCCTACCAGCGCCCGCCACCCCCACCCCCACCACCCCCATCCGGCCATGCCAATTTTTTTTTTTTTTTACATATTTCTGTGTTGTTTTGGTCTATTCACAGACTAATAGCTACGTTTCCCCCCCGGCGGAGTGGGGTGTGTGGGGTGTGGGCGGTGGGGGAGAGAGTAGGGGGAAACATAGCTATAAGTCTATATATAGACCAAAACAACACGGAAATATTTAAAAGAAAAACGGGTTTCTAGTTGGTTGGGCATGGGTGTGTGGGGATGTGGAGGGGGGGGGGGGGGGGGTGGGTGGGGGTAAACATTATAGCTTTAAGTCTATGAATGGACCAAAAAAATAACAGAAATATGTAAAAAAAACAAAAAAAACATCGAGTTTCGCGTAGGCAACATAGCTATAAGTATATGTATAGACCAAAACAACACAGAAATATGTAAAAGAAAATCGGGTTTCTAGTGGGTTGGGCATGGGGGTGTGGGGATGGGGGGTGGGGTGACAACATAGCTTTAAGTCTATGAATGGACCAAAAAAACAACAGAAATATGTAAAAAAAATGGCGTCTGCCGGATGTGGGTGGTGGGTGGGGGCGCCGGTAGGGGTAGAGGAGGGAGCCCATACCCCAATATAGGTGAAAAGTCGCGATTTTAGCGATTTTTTTTAACACTTCTGATTGGCTAATTATGTCGTGGCCAGGAGATAGATAAGTAAGTCGTGGCCACGAGATAATAAGTCGTGGCCACGAGATAAATAAGTCGTGGCCACGAGATAATAAGTCGTGGCCACGAGATAGTAAGTCGTGGCCAAGAGATAAATAAGTCGTGGCCACGACATAATAAGTCGTGGCCACGACTTAATAACTCGTGGCCATGAGATAAACTATTTTTCTCACATGTCACGTCTATGCCACCGTAAAATACCATATAAAACATATTTCGTAAATCAGCACATTATGGAAATTACATCTCTGAGTTATATACACCGGTATCCCAGTCGATCAACTTATGCTATCGTTATGTGCCTCCTTCACACCAACCCCCTCCACCCCCACACACACACACGCACGCATGCACGCACACGCACACGCACACACACGTCGGTATACATGTTTTAAAGAACTTTCAGCAAATGTATAATGCTCTTAATTACGATAACATACATGCATTTTGATTATTGCTAAATAAAGTCATGTATAGAAATTCAGAATATGACAATAATGAACACTACCACCCCACCCCACTCCGCCACACCTTCTCCAAAAACGGTCATGCCCTGTTAACATTCACACACAAAGGTTAGCCATGGGTCGTTCATACACTATTAAGAGATTCAAGGCCTTCTGTTAAGGAGCACGTCACATAGTCGCATCACACACGCACAAACACGCACACACACGCACGCAAGCACACACGCACGCACGCACGCACGCACGCACACACACACACACAGAGTATATATGACCATATATGCGTACGCCAACAAATGACAGCAATTTGTTTTGTTATAATTATTTATCAAGACTGAGAGGTGACACGACTAAGACAACATAATAGCACAAGTGTGACTTGTTATACATTGGCTATAAGAACGACATTGACTATGTGCTCTAATTAATCCAAGCTATGAAAGATACATACTGCCTCTGCAGTAAATCGACAAAACATATATACAGAGAATGCGCAGGTACTCAGTGATTCATGCTTAACACGTTATATCAAATAGTATAACATGGCGGACAATGACACAGCATTACACCAGCCGCAATGTATATATGATGACACAGCATTATACTAGCCGAGTGTGACGGACAATGTATACATGATGACACAGCATTCTGCAATGCATACATGATGACACAGCATTATACTAGCCGAGTGTGACGAACAATGTATACCAAGTGTGACGGACAATGTATACATGATGACACAGCACTGAATGTGACGGAGATGGTATACATGATGACACAGCACTACACTAGCCGAGTGTGACGGACAATGTATACATGATGACACAGCACTAGACTAGCCGAGAGTGACGGACAATGTATACATGATGATACAGCACTATACTAGCCGAGTGTGACGGACAATGTATACATGATGACACAGCACTATACTAGCCGAGTGTAACGGACAATGTATACATGATGACACAGCACTATACTAGCCGAGTGTGACGGACAATGTATACATGATGACACAGCACTATACTAGCCGAGTGTAACGAACAATGTATACATGATAACACAGCATTATACTAGCCGTGTGTGACGGACAATGTATACATGATGACACAGCACTATACTAGCCGAATGTGACGGACAATGTATACATGATGACACAGCACTATACTAGCCGAGTGTAAAGGACAATGTATACATGATGACACAGCACTATACTAGCCGAGTGTGACGGACAATGTATACATGATGACACAGCACTATACTAGCCAAGTGTAACGAACAATGTATACATGATGACACAGCATTTTACTATTCGAGTGTGACGGACAATGTATACATGATGATACAGCACTATACTAGCCGAGTGTGACGGACAATGCATACATGATGACACAGCACTATACTAGCCGAGTGTAACGGGCAATGTATACATGATGACACAGTACTATACTAGCCGAGTGCCACGGACAATGTATAACTGATGACACAGCACTATACTAACCGAGTGCGACGGACAATGTATACATGATGAAACAGACTATACTAGCCGAGTGCGACGGCCAATGTATACATAATGAAACAGCACTATACTAGCCGAGTGCGACGGACAATGTATTCATGATGACACAGCACTATACTAGCCGAGTGTAACGAACAATGTATACATGATGACACAGCACTATACTAGCCGAGTGTGACGGACAATATATACATGATGACACAGCAATATACTAACCGAGTGTAACGGACAATGTATACATGATGACACAGCACTATACTAGCCGAGTGTAACGAACAATGTATACATGATGACACAGCACTATACTAGCCGAGTGTAACGGACAATATATACATAATGACACAGCACTATACTAACCGAGTGTGGCGGACGAACAATGTATACATGATGACACAGCACTATACTAGCCGCGTGAGACGGACAATATATACATGATGACACTGCACTATACTAGCCGTGTGTAACGGACAATATATACATGATGACTCAGCACTATAGTAACCGAGTGTAACGGACAATGTAAACATGATGACACAGCACTATACTAGCTGAGTGTGACGGACAATGTAAATATGATGACACTGCACTATACTAACAGAGTGTAACGGACAATGTATACATGATGACACAGCACTTTACTACCCGAGTGTGACGAACAATGTATACATGATGACACAGCACTATACTAGCCGAGTGTAACGGTCAATATATACATGATGACACAGCACTATACTAGCCGAGTGTGACGGACAATGTATACATAATGATACAGCACTATACTAGCCGAGAGTGACGGACAATGTATACATGATGACAGAGCACTATACTAGCTGAGTGTGACGGACAATGGAAACATGATGACACAGCACTATACTAACCGAGTGTAACGGACGAACAATGTATACATGATGACACAGCACTATACTAGCCGAGTGAGACGGACAATATATACATGATGACACAGCACTGTACTAGCCGAGTGTAACGGACAATATATACATGATGACACAGCACTATAATAGCCGAGTGTGACGGACAATGTATACATAATGACACAGCACTATACTGGCCGAGTGTGACGGAAAATGTATACATGATGACACAGCACTATACTAGCCTAATGTGACGGACAATTTATACATAATGACACAGCACTATACTAGCCGAGTGTGACGGACAATGCATACATGATGACACAGCACTATACTAGCCGAGTGTGACGGACAATGTATACATGATGACACAGCACTATACTAGCCTAGTGTGACGGACAATGTATACATAATGACACAGCACTATACTAGCCGAGTGTGACGGACAATATATACATGATGACACAGCACTACACTAGCCGAGTGTGACGGACAATGTATACATGATGACACAGCACTATACTAGCCGAGTGTGACGGATAATGTATACATGATGACACAGCACTATGCTAGCCGATTGTGACGGACAATGTATACATGATGACACAGCACTATACTAGCCGAGTGTAACGGACAATGTATTCGATATTGATCATTGACCCCTCTTGTTTTATTGTCTCGCCTTTTCGAAGGAAAAAAGAAACATAGGTGTTGCTTTTCCGGCGGCGGTGACGGCCGCGAAGGTGTCAACATTCCAGTTTTTCGTTTAGGTCATTTTCTCACAAACTATATGCACTAAACCGTTCAAACTTTGATTATAATTGTATCTCCGGTGGTACCATTGCAACGCCAAACAAAGGGTTAATAATTTAATAAGTATTACCTTCAACTTTTGCATTTAGGTCAATTTCTCACAAACTGTATGCATTAGACCGTATAGCTTTATCTTGGGTGGTACATCGCAACGTGACATAGCAAATGTGGATGTGACCTTGACCCTCAAAGCTAAGGGAAGATAATCATATATGTTTTACCTTCAACATTTGCGTTTAGGTCACTTTCTCACAAACTTTATGCATTAGACCTTTCAAACTTCGCTTATAGTTGTTTCTAGGGTAGTATATCACAATGTGTCAAAAAACAAATGTGGATGTGACCTTCACCCTCAAAGCAAAGGGCAGATAACTTTAATTGTTGCATTTACATCACTTTCTCATGAACAATATTTATGCACTAAATGCTTTAAACCGAGTTTATAGCTTAATCTTTGGAAGACAAAACATTCTATTTTGACATAGTGCATCGTTTTGGACGCATGGATTTCATCTATGACCTTGACCTACTTTTTGGAGCTGAATATATATATAAACATATTTTTATTTATTTTTTATAGAACGGCATTTTGTTTTTAAACAAATGCACCTAAACTGTAATCTCAGCAAACTCTAAACTCTAGTATTTTTAGTTATTAAAATGTTAACAAACGTTCATTTAAACAAAATTTATCTTTTATTTTAAGTCCTCCGTTAGGCGAGACACGTGAATCCGCGGAGTTCTTGTATTTATATCGACCCGTTTCATATTCTAGCAAGTAGTTTCGCAAATTATAATATGAACATTGTCGATATAAATATAAAGCACAGATGTGAAAACATGATAGATGTCAACATCATTAGTGTAGGACAGCAGCATATACACAATACAAATCTATACTTTTCACAGCTTTTTACAGCTTTTTACACTATTATAGCCGTGAGAATCATGGCTCTTATGATAGTATGTACCTAAATGACATGGTTCTTGTCTTAGCTATTACTGTTTAGTTCCATTTACTATTCTTGCAGATCTGTTTAAACATGCGGCCGTCCGTCCACCTCAGCTGGGTGAAATGGCAGACATCGCCAAGGACCTTGGCATTCTTTGCTCGGAGGAGGAATTGGCCGGTATAAAAGGTTCGATTTTAAGCTACATATTTTACTAATTACCCCCAATCCCAGACGTAACTATATGTATTCCCGCCACTCAACCATCAAACCTTCTGAATTCCTTAATAACAAGTATTCCTTCATCATTGTTTACTAATGTTTGACATCTTCAAGTTGTTCAATTGTGTGTCCGCGTGGTAATCCAGCCGGAAACAAAGTAACCTTCAGTTCGATCAAAACGTTATTTAATCTAATACGTAATGTAAAGTAAACAAACAATGTTCTATAAATTCAAATATCTAAAAGAGTACATCTTATGTTAACAAAAATAGTGACAGATTATCTGATGCCAAATCTCAGTCTGAGTGAAAACAAAACAAAGCATAAGCCAAAACCCAACTGGCAATCTGAGTTGAAAACCAAAATACAATCTGAGCCTAGAACCAATCTAAGTCCCAATCTAAGTCTAAACTAAATCTCAATCTCGACAGAAACTGCACAGCCGGGCTTGCATCTTCGTCCTTGACCAAGTCCAACTGCGTGACTAGACATTCTAACTGTGTATTGTCCTATCATTCAGTGCTACCTTGAACACACAACAATCTTGCGCACATAAGCACATTTTTTTGAATGTGTTCCATACAAAATTTGATGTCCGTCCATTCATCATCTGTTTATACAAGCCCGTTTATAATGACCCTGGTGGTACGTAACGCATGGTAATGTTTATATGGTTCATCATACTAATTGTTGTTACTAAGTTGTTATGTGCATTTTCTAAGTTGTCTTGTGCATATTCTAAGTTGTACTGTGCATTTTCTAAGTTGTCTTGTGCATTTTCTTAGTTGTTATGTGCGTTTCGTAATTTTTTATGTGCATTTAGTAAGTTGTTATGTGCATTTTCTAAGTTGTTATGTGCATTTTTTAAGTTGTCTTGTTCATATTCTAAGTTGTTAAGTGCATTTTCCGAGTTGTCATGTGCAATTCGTAAGTTGTTATGTGCATTTCGTAAGTTGTCTTGTGCAAACTACAAGTCGTCGTTATAAGTAGACTTTTTATCTGAATAAATTTTGAAGGAAACACCGGTAGAAATGGCGGCTCCAGGGGCGGACGCTATGCTCTGCCTACTTCAAAAAAAATTGGGCTAGGTACATCATACAATAGAACATAAAATTGATTTCAAAATGTGTAAGGGATTGTCTGACGTGGAGTTAATAAATCTTGGTCTAAAAAAAAGGAAAATTAAGAAGAAAAAAACAATAAATAAAAATAAATAAAAAATTAATGTGTTATTTGTTTCTGTTTCTGTGTAGTCCTAAGGTTTATAGTCCCTCCATCTTTTAACCAATAGGACGTTCTAACGGTATAGGTTCCACTGAGTCTGGACTGCACGTATTATTTGTTGAAAAACAAACATATTTTAATTACTCAGGAAAACTTCTCCGTCCCCTTTTATCTCTTCTTCTCTCTTAGAGTGTCCTCGACCCTTTAGTTTACGACAACATAACGACAGTTGGCTACATTTATCATTAATCGCAGACATAGACTACTAATATTCTTATTAGGTATGTGCCTTAATGCATTTTCTAATACACCCGCACTATATAGCCTAGTTTAAAATATCTCGTTATATTATATATTCTGTGATGAATTATAGAAATTTCCCAGTTGGAGAAAATCTATAACATATCCCTTCCTCTACTATGCTATCTCGCCTAGTGCGCAAGATAGCACAGTAGCCAAATGTTATGAACTAAGCGATAGACGTCACGATATTACGTCACGAATAGACGTCATAATATTACTCCGCGCTGTCGCCAAAGGAGTGACAGAAGAAGGAATACTTGTGTCATACTGACGTCATATCGATTTTTTCAAATTCATCACTGATATTCGGCAAGGATTGTCTTTACTGAATATCGTCTTCACTGGCGTGTCCTGCGTGATGGGGGCCGCCATGTTTGACCGGACTACTTTTACCCCCATAATTCTAAGCGCCAAACACGAGAGATGATACTAGTATCGATCGAGGGCGAGAATGTACTTGTGTCAATAGGCGATTGGAATGAAATTAATCACAGAATATATATTATATATATAGTTTAATTAACATTTTTGTCGTGATACGGAAAATAATTCACTCGTGAGAAATATTCTTGCGATATAGAAACACGTGCGAAAACGCACTCGTTTCTATATCGCAAGAATCTGTCTCACTCGGGAATTATTTCCCGTATCACTTCAACAATGTTAATTAAACTCTATATATTGAACAATATATCACTGTATTTTTTGCAACGTTAGGAGAATAAGCATTGCGCATTGCGCATAGCGCATTGTTACGTATGCAACGTTAGTAGAGTAAGCTTTGGGAAGGGCCGTAACTAATGTTGTAAGAACTTGTGGCCCGACCCATTTGCATACTTTGTTAAAAAATGCAATAAAATATGTTTAAACCATAAACCAGTAGAGTAAGCAAAGCAATGCGAAAGATTTCAGATGTTTGCGTTATTTTCACATTTTAGGGGTATTAGAATAGAAATGGAACATCGTTTCGGGCTCGTGAAATTATTGTTTACAATTGAACTCCAAACCGTGATATATTAAACGATAATTCACAGTAAACGATGTTCTATTTCTTAAATATATTTGACATAATATGACGTTAGCTAAACTAAAGTATTCAAACTTTAACAAAAACTACCGCGGCTTTGATTAAATTTTGTTCATTTTCCATCCGATAACATTTGCAAATGGATGACCTCAACTTGTTTGTTTCCAGTGAACGGCATGTGTTTCCGTTCACCTTACTTACTATAGCTTTATCCCGAGATTCAGTATTTTCATACGGGCAATTTTATTCAAATGTGTTGACCTAAATTCACACTAGCTGACAGCGTAAAAAAATGCAAAAATATCAACTATTTTTTTAATTTAACAAAAAGCAACACAGCCGTACTTATTTTTTATGACAAAATATGAGTAAATGTCTACCCTCATCACCCTAAAATCGATTTTATTTAATACTGTGGAGCTTTAAAATTATTGTCTTCTACTGTTTTCAAAACATGTCCGTCTGCTTGTCAGGAATTTAGGTCACATGTCATGTAGAAAATGTACTAACATAACAATTATCAGATGTTTTTAACACAAACAACGATATTGCTGCATGTTTTATGTAGAGACCTTGCCCTTGATAGGCCTAAAGGTCTAAGTTTTCTTACTCTGTATGTTAACCCCCAAGCAACCCCTCACAACAAGAAACATATGAGGATTGGTTAAAATGAGTGGTCGGTCTTGGTCCAGCTAAATTGGCCAATGTAAACACTTTTTATTCAGATATTATTACTTTTTATGCCATTATTTGATGAATATTTCATACAATGAACTACATAATTTTACAAAAATTCATTTTGTAATAAGTATATTTTAGGAAGGTTCGACAATGTCTTTGTATTTTTTCAGTTTTGATAGAAAGGTTCTAGATTGATGTTCATAATGGTTATTTATAACAGTACACAAGTCTGTTTTTGAAGGCTGCTACAGACGGTGGTGTATTTAGACGTTTAGAAGAAAACATATATATATAGTACTTGGTTTCAAGTTTTACACTGAGATCAGCTGTAGAAATGTTATTTCCAATGTTAAAAATAAATAACTCCTCAGTAAATGGAATTAAAACACCATAAAACCTGGTTTAACCCCACCAGCGGCCTTTTTGCCACTGACCGTTCCAAGGTGGTAGCCCTATTGCCAATCTGACTATGTCACATGCCTTGTTTATTAACGTTGTAAATGTTGTTTTTCGCCGTCAACTGCAAATTAATTGAATTGTATCTAATTTAAGTTAAACCCTAACACGTTAGTAAATAAATGTGGATTAAATTAATGTTTCGAAAAGAAAATTATTTTCAAAATATTCATCCATAAGCCTTGATTCTCCACTACTATTTTTAATTTGATGTAAATGTTGTAGTTCCCAAGAAAAGACACTCAGTAATTTACGAGTTTATATTTCAGACTATATCGATGACATGTGCAAAGTATATGACAGACTTGATGAGCTGGTTGCTCCTACACTTCCGGTTACATACCCACGGACGCCGGGTTATCGACCGGAACCAGCAGACAACAATTGTAATGCATGGTATGTGTACTACTGGTTTGAAGAAAATGAAATCCGAGAAATCTTTTTAGGGAGGAAGGCATGTACATATGAACATGTCTCCATTGGTATGCCTCTGAACAAAAGCTGATGACAATAAATAGTTCAAATGTATTTTCATCCGCACTGCACATGATCGTAATAACTTATATGACTTGTCATAATGTGCTTATTGGTTCCCCACCGGTCCCGGGGGACTATAGGTTTGCACTCTGTCCGTCCGTCCGTCCTTCCGAAATGCTTGTCCGGGCGATATTTTCAATACTATAAGACTTTGAGATACCAAACTTGGTATGTGGATACATCTTAGGATAGCGGTGTGTCTCGTACCAAAAAACGATCACTGTGACCTTGACCTGTGACCTCTGTCATAGAAAATGCTTGTCCAGATCGTATTTTCAATATTGTAACACTTAGAGATACCAAACAAACTTGATATTTGAATACATCTTGGGATAGCGGTGTGTTGCATACCAATATAAGGTCACAGTGACCTTGACCTTGACCTGTGACCTCTGTCATAGAAAATGTTCCGAAAATGTTTGTCCGGACCATATTTTCAATACTATAAGACTTTGAGATACCAAACTTGGTATTTGGATACATCTTGGGATAGTGGTGTGTCACGTACCAAAATAAGGTCACTGTGACCTTGACCTTGACCTGTGACCCCTTCATAGAAAATGCTTGTCCGGACCGTATGTTCAATACTATAACACTTAGAGATACCAAACTTGGTATTTGAATACATCTTGGGATAGCGGTGTATCTTGTACAAAAATAAGGTCATTGTGACATTGATCTTGACCTGTGACCTCTGTCACAGAAAATGCGTAGAAAATGCTTGTCCGGACCGTATTTTCAATACTATAACACTTAGAGATACGAAACTTGGTATGTGGATACATCTTGGGATAACGTTGTGTCGCATACCAAAATAAGGTCACTATGACTTTGACCTGTGACCTGTGACCTCTGTCATAGAAAATGCTTGTCCGGACCGTATTTTCAATACTATAACACTTAGAGATACCAAACTTGAAATGTGAATATATCTTGGGATAGCGGTGTGTCATGTACCACAATAAGGTCATTGTGACCCTGACCTGTGACCTCTGTCATAGAAAATGCTTGTCCGGACCGTATTTTTAATACTATAATACTTACAGACACCATACTTGGTATGTGATACTTCTTGGGATAGCACTGTGTCGCGTACCAAAATAAGGTCATTATGACCTTGACCTTGATCTTTGACCTCCATCATAGAAAATGTCTTGAAAATATTTGTCTGGGCCAGTGGACTATGGATTGCTCCTCAATTCTTGATGCTCTTGTTTAACTTATTAATGCTGATACAGTACAGTGACAGGACTGTATATGACAAAGTCTTGGAGAAAACATATTTTTGCTCAAACATTTTAAGTTATAGTTATCTTAACTTGTTGTTGTTTTAACCTCGAGAAAATTAAAGCTTTGCTTAGAGGGTATAGGTATGGCAAGCCTTTTTCACATTTAATCACTATTTAACGATATCGCTTATTCAGTTACCGCAAAAAATCAATTATTGATATCGCTTATTCTACAGCGATATCGATAATTCAGATCTAAATACCATATATGTCGATAACAAAAAAATGAATTGTTGATATCAATTATGCAATTTTTGAAGGATGAATTAGCAATATCAAGAACTGAATTTTTGATATCGAAAATTGAATTACTGATATCGCAAATTCGTTCAATTATGGATATCGCTAATTTAATTTTTGATATCGTAAACCCAGTTTTTATTTTAATATCCCAAATTCAATCAGCAATATCAAAAATTGAATTAGCGATATCCAGAAATGAAAATTAATTGTTGAGAACTGAAATTTGCGATATCGAACAGGAATGTAATCATATATTCAAACCATCTTTATTATTGAGAGTTTTGAAAAACTTGGAAAAGCGTGAACAAATTATCAGATAATAAACAAAGAAGATATGACCATTTAAAGGTTGTTCTAAAACGGATATGGGAGCTGCCACTTTGAGGAGTGTGATGTCAATGTTCTAAATTACCTCATTATGACAAATTGATAAATATCATCAAAAGAAAAATAACACATCAGATGAATGCAGAATCCTTTATTGGTCATACTGCACTTTCGTATACTTTGTAATACAGTTATTTCCCCCTCTCCAACCCAAACCGCCCCCACTCACTCACCCCCGCCCCCCGCCCCCCACCCCGCCCCCCACCCCCCCCCGCCCCCACCCCCTCCCCAACACCACCCCACCACCACCGATAAATCAGTAAATTTTCATATTTATAAATACTTCATATTTGGTTATTTAGAACTGTGACGTCATAGTTCTCAAAATGGCAATCTTCTTATCTGTTTCCGAAGAACCTTCTAATAGTCATATCTTCTTAATTTGTTTATCATCCGATTTTGATAACTCTTTTACATTTTTTTTTATAAATTAAGCTTGTTTGGCTGCTCTATGACTATGTTCCCTTTAAACGGTCCCTCATGATTTCATTTCAACGGTCTATTCCTTTAAACTGGCACTCGTGTCTGTAGTTCTGCCGATTATGTCTGATGGTCGTAAAATGGTCACAATGCGCGTTCTGTCACGGAGATAACCTGGTGCATCACATAAATACTAGTAACACTTGACCATGGGTTGTGGTTGTATTCCCATAGGTACTGGCGGTGTGACATCCCCGGGGCCGCGGATGGGCTACTGAAGGGTAAATTAGTCGGTATCAAAGACAGTGTGTGTGTTGCCGGTGTACCCATGATGAACGGCTCCAAACTTATGGAGGGATTTGTGCCTGACATAGATGCTACTGTGGTTACTAGAATCTTAGATGCCGGTAGGAACAAAACAATAATTGTATTCAATTCAATATGTACGATATAGCGGAGTATTCCAGGACAAACGTGTTCATAAACCATAATCGAACATCACAATTTACTGTATTCGCTCATGTTATTCGACATTGAACCACATTAGCCCGACCATGGTTTCAATTTTATTTTGATTCGCACCTAAATGTCTTACAGATTGCCTTCAGTCCTTGACCGATTTGGTTAGGTGCGTTTGTATTTTGTATAAGACTAACGCGGATTACTTTGGATATTATCTACTGAAAGGGCTAAACGTGATATATTGTTTTAATCTAAAGGCGGCCGGATCGTTGGTAAGACCAATTGTGAGCACCTGTGCTTCAGCGGCAGTAGTTGGACGAACGACACGGGCCCTACGCTTAACCCTCATGACCGGATGCGCAGTGCAGGAGGCTCCAGCGCGGGTAGTGCCGCCGCGGTAAGAACAATTGTCAGGTCCCTGTAGGGGTTCGCTATAGCTCATGTCGCCGCGATAATAACAAATGTCATGCCCCAGTAGGGTTCACTATGGTTAATATCGCCGCGGTAAGAACAAATGTCAGGCCCCAGCCGGGGTTCACTATGGTTCATGCCACCGTGGTTAGAACAATTGTCAGGCCCCAACAGGGGTTCACTATGGTTCATGCCACCGCGGTAAGACCAATAGTCATCAAAATGCCCCAGTCGGGTTCACTATGGGTAATGCCCTCGCGGTAAGGGTTCACGATGGGTAATGCTGCCGCGGTAAGGTTTCGCTATGGGTAATGCCGCCGCGGTAAGGGTTCACTATGGGTAATGCCCTCGCGATAAGGGTTCACTATGGGTAATGCCGCCTCGGTAAGGGTTCGCTATGGGTAATGCCACCGTGGTAAGAACAAGTGTCAGGCCTCAGCCGGGGTTCACTATGGTTCATACTACCGCGGTAAGAACAATAGTCATCAAAATGCCCCAGTCGGGGTTCACTATGGGTAATGCCGCCGCGGTAAGGGTTTACTATGGGTAATGCCGCCGCGGTAAGGGTTCGCTATGGGTAATGCCCCCGCGGCAAGGGTTTACTATGGGTAATGCCGCCGCGGTTAGAACAATTGTCATCTCAGTGGCCCGGTAAGGTTTCACTAAACAAGGCCTCTTGTAGTGTAACATTACAAGGAATTCAGTAGGGTAAATTACAAGACCTCCAGTAAGGAAACAGGGCATTTTAATCTTCATATACATATTCCTGAAGGTGGCTTAAAACAAACTATGCTATCCCACCCCATTCACACCCTCCCACCCCATTCACACCCTCCCGAATATTCCCGCATGTTAGGCAAGTATTCCCATGTTTTTTGAGAACGACTAAAATACTGTTTGAAATTATTCAAAATTTATCTTTGTATTTAGTCAAACAATTAGTAACATAAAATTATTACATTGATTACCCTTTAATCTACATTAGATAATGATTAAATGAGGTCACGAAGTTTAACACATCGATACAAATAATGTGCCATACTTTAGCCTCTAGCATTATTTAACTTGCAGTGCCATTTTTTCCCTATATCTCGAAAAACTTGATAGTTCCGACTTTTTCCCGCTTTCAAATTTAAAGTTTTTTTTGTGGGGGTTTTGTTGGGGTTGTGGGAGGGGGAATGCTGCAGTACACAGCACGGCCTTCTGTTTGTGTAGATAACAAGGCCACGGTCTTCACGTCGTCCGTGCATTAGGTTCATAAAATGAATGTGTTTTAAAATCAACATCTATAATTATATTGCCTCACATGCCTTCGAAATACCTGATTTGCGAAGAAAGTCAATGTCAATGGCGACCACATTCCTTCCCGGCATTTTCCGATATTTAAAAGTCGGTACATCGATTTGATCAGACGATCTGTCCGAAATCAGCTTTTAACCGATGGAGTATGGCTTATGTTTCCAGTTACAGAATGGCGAGATTGACTTGGCAATTGGAGGAGACCAAGGGGGATCGATTAGAATGCCGGGTGCCTGGTGCGGTATTGTGGGTTTGAAACCCACCTGGGGCCTCGTTCCGTATACAGGGGCGGTACCTATAGAAATAACATGTGACCACCTGGGACCAATGGCTCGGACTGTCAGTGACTGTGCTTTGTTATTGGAGGTAACTTTTGTAGATTATTTAGTTACATATATTTATTCAGATACTAAGACATTGTCTTACTCAACACAGAGACTCAGTATACTTCCTCAACACAGTGGCACAGTATACTTACTCAACAAAGTGGCACACCATAGTGGCACAGTATACTTACTCAACACAGTGGCACAGTATACTTACTCAACAAAATGGCACAATATTATACTTCCTCAACACAGTGGAACAGTATACTTACTCAACACAGTGACACAGAATACTTACTCAACACAGTGGCACAGTATACTTACTCAACAAAGGGGCACAGTATACTTCCTCAACACAGTGGTACAGTATACTTCCTCAACACAGTGGCACAGTATACTTCCTCAACACAGTGGCACAGTATACTTACTCAACACAGTGGCACAGTATACTTCCTCAACATAGTGGCACAGTATACTTACTCAACGCAGTGGCACAGTATACTTACTCAACACAGTGGCACAATATACTTACTAAACACAGTGACACAGTAAACTTACTCAACACAGAGGCACAGTATACTTACTCATCACAGTGACACAGTATACACACTCAAAACAGTGATACAGTATAATTACTCAACACAGTGACACAGAATACTTACTCAACACAGTGGCACAGTATACTTACTCAACACAGTGGCACAGTATACTTACTCAACACAGTGGCACAGTATACTTCCTCAACACAGTGGCAAAGTATACTTCCTCAACACAGTGGCACAGTATACTTCCTCAACACAGTGGCACAGTATACTTACTCAACACAGTGGCACAGTATACTTCCTCAACATAGTGGCACAGTATACTTACTCAACACAGTGGCACAGTATACTTACTCAACACAGTGTCACAGTATATTTACTCAACAAAGTGGCACAGTATACTTCCTCAACACAGTGATACGGTATATTTACTCAACACAGTGGCAAGGTATTCTTACTCAACACAGTGACACAGTATACTTATTCAAAACAGTGACACAGAATACTTACTTAAAAAAGTGACACAGTATACTTACTCAACACATCAAAAAAGTGACACAGTATACTTACTCAACACAGTGGCACAGTATACTTACTCAACACAGTGGCACAGTATACTTACTAAACACAGTGACACAGTATAATTACTCAAAACAGTGACACAGTATACTTACTCAACACAGTAACACAGTATACTTCCTCAACATAGTGGCACAATATACACACTCAGAACAGTGATACAGTATACTAACTCAACCCAGTGACACAGTATACTTACTCAAAACAGTGGCACAGTATACTTACTTAAAAAAGTGACACAGTATACTTACTCAACACATCAAAAAAGTGACACAGTATATTTACTCAACACAGTGGCACAGAATACTTACTCAACACAGTGGCACAGTATACTTACTAAACAAAGTGACACAGTAAACTTACTCAACACAGAGGCACAGTATACTTACTCAACATAGTGACACAGTATACACACTCAAAACAGTGATACAGTATAATTACTCAACAAAGTGACACAGTATACTTACTCAACACAGTGACACAGTATACTTCCTCAACACAGTGGCACAGTATACTTACTCAACACAGTGGCACAGTATAATTACTCAAAACAGTGACACAGTATACTTACTCAACACAGTGGCACAGTATACTTCCTCAACATAGTGGCACAGTATACTTACTCAAAACAGTGACACAGTACACTTGCTCAACACAGTGATATAGTATACTTACTTGTCAACACAGTGACACAGTATACTTCCTCAACACAGTGGCACAGTATACTTACTCAACACAGTGATATAGTATACGTACTTGTCAACACAGTGACACAGTATACTTCCTCAACATAGTGGCGGGGCGTCCGTGGCCGAGTGGTTAGAGTCTTTGACTTGTAATCACTTGCCCCTCACCGCTGTAGGTTCGATCCCTCAGGGGCCTAGGAATCTTTATGTGAGGAAGCTATCCAGCTGGCTTGCGGAACGTCGGTGGTTCTACCCAGGTGCCCGCCCGTGCACGAAAATTGCCCGGAGGGGTACCTTGGGTCTTCCTCCACCAGTGGAAGCTGGAAAGTCGCCATATGACCTTAGCTGTTGGTGCGACTATAAAATCCAATTCAATTCAATTCAACATAGTGGCACACTATACTTACTCAACACAGTGATGCAGTATACTTTCTCAACACAGTGACACAGTATACTTCCTCAACAAAGTGACACAGTATACTTCCTCAACACAGTGACACTGTATTCTTACTCAACACAGTGGAACAGTATACTTACTCAACACAGTGATGCAGTATACTTACTCAACACAGTGACACAGTATACTTAAACAACACAGTGGCACAGTACACTTACTCAACACAGTGGCACAGTATACTTACTCAACATAGTAGCATAGTATACTTACTCAACACAGTGGCACAGTATACTTACTCAACACAGTGATGCAGTATACTTACTCAACACAGTGACACAGTATACTTACTCAACACAGTGGCACAGTATACTTCCTCAATACAGTGGCACAGTATACTTACTCAACACAGTGGCAAAGTATACTTACTCAACACAGTGGCACAGTATATTTACTCAACATAGTGGTACAGTATAATTGATCAACACAGTGGCAAAGTATATTTGCTCAACAAAGTGGCACAGTATACTTACTCAACAAAGTGGAACAGTATACTTACTCAAAACAGTGACACAGTATACATGCTCAACATAGTGGCACAGTATACTTACTCAACACAGTGATGCAGTATACTTACTCAAAACAGTGGCGCAGTATACTTACTCAACATAGTGGCATAGTATACTTGCTCAACACAGTGACACAGTATACTTGCTCAACACAGTGGCACAGTATACTTGCTCAACAAAGTGGCACAGTATACTTACTCAACACAGTGACACAGTATACTTCCTAACATAGTGGCAGAGTATACTTACTTAACACAGTGATGCAGTATACTTACTCAACACAGTGGCGCAGTATACCTACTCAACAGAGTGATGCAGTATACTTCCTCAACACAGTGGCGCAGTATACATACTCAACAGAGTGACGCAGTATACTTACTCAACACAATGACGCAGTATAGTTCCTCAACACAGTGACACAGTATACTTACTCATCACAGTGGCACAGTATACTTACTCAACACAGTGGAAAAGTATACTTACTCAACACATTGACACAGTATAATTCCTCAACACAGTGGCACAGTATACTTACTCAACACAGTGACGCAGTATACTTACTTAACACCGTGACGCACTATACTTACTCAACACATTGGCAAAGTATAATTCCTCAACACAGTGGCAGCGTATACTTACTTAACACAGTGATGCAGTATACTTACTCAACACAGCGGCAAAGTATACTTACTCAACATAGTGACGCAGTATACATGCTCAACACAGTGATGCAGTATACTTACTCAACACAGTGGCAAAGTATACTTACTCAACACAGTGACACAGTATACTTACTTAACACAGTGATGCAGTATACTTACTCAACACAGTGGCAAAGTATACTTACTCAACACAGTAACACAGTGCACTTGCTCAACACAGTGACGCAGTATAATTACTCAACACAGTGATGTAGTATACCTCCATAGTACAGTGGCACACTATACTTAATCAACACAGTGACACAGTATACTTACTCAACACATTGACGCAGTATACTTACTCAACACAGTGATGCAGTATACTTACTCAACACAGTGACGCAGTATAATTACTCAAGACAGTGATGCAGTATACTTATTCAACACAGTGTCACAGTATACTTCCTCAACACAGTGACACAGTATACGTACACAACACATTGGAACAGCATACTTTCTCAACACAGTGGCACAGTATAATACTCAACACAGTGATGCAATATACTTACTCAACACAGTGGCACAGTGTACTTCCTCAACACAGTGGCACAGTGTACTTACTCAACACAGTGACACAGTATTTTCCTCAACACATTTACAAAGTATACTTCCTCAACAAAGTGGCACAGTATACTTACTAAACACAGTGACACAGTAAACTTACTCAACACAGAGGCACAGTATACTTACTCAACACAGTGACACAGTATACACACTCAAAACAGTGATACAGTATACCTACTCACTACAGTGACACAGTATACATACTCAACACAGTGACACAGTATACTTCCTCAACACGGTGGCACAGTATACTTACTCAACACAGTGGCACAGTATAATTACTCAAAACAGTGACACAGTATACTTACTCAACACAGTGACAGAGTATACTTCCTCAACATAGTGGCACAGTATACTTACTCAAAACAGGGACACAGTATACTTGCTCAACACAGTGATATAGTATACTTACTTGTCAACACAGTGACACAGTATACTTCCTCAACACAGTGGCACAGTATACTTACTCAACACAGTGATATAGTATACGTACTTGTCCACACAGTGACACAGTATACTTACTCAACACATTGACACAGTATACTTCCTCAACATAGTGGCGGGGCGTCCGTGGCCGAGTGGTTAGATACTCTGACTTGTAATCACTTGCCCATCACCGCTGTAGGTTCGATCCCTCAGGGGCCTAGGAATCTTTATGTGCGGAAGCTATCCAGCTGGCTTGCGGAACGTCGGTGGTTCTACCCAGGTGCCCGCCCGTGCACGAAAATTGCCCGGAGGGGCACCTGGGGTCTTCCTTCACCAGTGGAAGCTGGAAAGTCGATATATGACCTTAGCTGTTTGTGCGACTATAAAATCCAATTCAATTCAATTCAACAAAGTGGCACACTATACTTACTCAACACAGTGATGCAGTATACTTACTCGACACAGTGGCTCAGTATACTTTCGCAACACAGTGACGCAGTATACTTCCTCAACACAGTGACACTGTATACTTACTCAACACAGTGGCACAGTATACTTACTCAACACAGTGATGCAGTATACTTACTCGACACAGTGACACAGTATACTTACTCAACACAGTGGCACAGTATACTTCCTCAACACAGTGGCACAGTATACTTACTCAACACAGTGGCAAAGTATACTTACTCAACACAGTGGCACAGTATATTTACTCAACATAGTGGTACAGTATAATTGCTCAACACAGTGACACAGTATAATTGCTCAACACAGTGGGACAGTATACTTACTCAACAAAGTGGCACAGTATACTTATTCAACACAGTGACACAGTATACTTCCTCAACATAGTGGCACAGTAAACTTACTTAACACAGTGATACAGTATACTTACTCAACACAGTGGCACAGTATACTTACTCAACACAGTGGCACAGTACACTTACTCAACCGAGTGGCGCAGTATACATACTCAACACAGTGACACAGTATACTTACTCAACACAGTGACACAGTATAGTTCCTCAACACAGTGACACAGTATACTTACTCATCACAGTGGCACAGTATACTTACTCAACACAGTGCCACAGTATACTTACTCAACATATTGACACAGTATAATTCCTCAACACAGTGGCACAGTATACTTACTCAACACAGTGACGCAATATACTTACTTAACACCGTGACGAACTGTACTTACTCTACACAGTGGCAAAGTATTGTTCCTCAACACAGTGGCAGTGTATACTTACTTAACACAGTGATGCAGTATACTTACTCAACACAGTGGCAAAGTATACTTACTCAACATAGTGACGCAGTATACTTCCTCAACACAGAGACAATATACTTACTCAACACAGTGACGCAGTATACTTACTCATCACAGTGATGCTGAATACTTACTCAACGCAGTCGCGCATTAAACTTACACAACACAGTGACACAGTGCACTTGTTCAACACAGTGACGCAATATAATTACTCAACACAGTGATGTAGTATACTTCCTCAACACAGTGGCACACTATACTTAATCAACACAGTGACACAGT
Organism: Cyrtodaria siliqua; assembly: GCA_037043455.1. Classification (NCBI taxonomy): domain Eukaryota; kingdom Metazoa; phylum Mollusca; class Bivalvia; order Adapedonta; family Hiatellidae; genus Cyrtodaria; species Cyrtodaria siliqua. The sequence continues at coordinate 54,470 of JAWPHD010011135.1, forward strand.
ATACTCACTCAACCCATTGACGCAGTATACTTACTCAACACAGTGGCGCAGTATACTTACTCAACACAGTGATGCAGTATACTTACTCAACACAGTGACGCAGTATAATTACTCAAGACAGTGATGCAGTATACTTACTCAACACAGTGACACAGTATACTTCCTCAACACAGTGGCACAGTATACGTACTCAACACATTGGCACAGCATACTTCCTCAACACAGTGGCACAGTATACATACTCAACACAGTGATGCAATATACTTACTCAACACAGTGGCACAGTGTACTTCTTCAACACAGTGGCGCAGTGTACTTACTCAACACAGTGACACATTATATTTCCTCACCACATTTACACACTATACTTACTCAACACAGTGGCACAGTATACCTACTCAACACAGTGACGCAGTATACTTACCCAACACAGTGATGCAGTATACTTTCTCAACACAGTTGCACAGTATTCTTACTCAACACAGTGTTACTGTATATTTACTCAACACAGTGAGGCAGTATACTTACTCAACAAAGTGGCACAGTATACTTACTCAACACAGTGATGCAGTACACTTACTCAACAGAGTGGCACAATACACTTACTCAACACAGTGATGCAGTATACTTACTCAACACAGTGACACAGTATAGTTACTCAACACATTGACACAGTATACCTACTCAACACAGTGACACAGTATATTTACTCAACACAGTGGCACAGTATACTTACTCAACACATTGACACAGTATACTTACTCAACAAAGTGGCACAGTATATTTACTCAACACAATGGCACAGTATACTTACTAAACACAGTGGCACAGTATACTTACTCAACACATTGACACAGTATACTTTCTCAACACAGTGATACGGTATATTTACTCAACACAGTGGCAAGGTATTCTTACTCATAACAGTGGCACAGTACACTTACTCAACACAGTAACACAGTACACTTACTCAACACATTGACATACTATACATCCTCAACACAGTGAAACAGTACACTTACTCAACACAGTGACACAGTATACTTACTCAACACATTTACACAGTATACTTCCTCAACAAAGTGGCACTGTATACTTACTCAACACAGTGACGCAGTATACTTACTCAACACAGTGATGCAGTATACTTACTCAACACAATGACACAATATACTTACTCAACACAGTGGCACAGTATACTTACTCAACACAGTGATGCAGTATACATACTCAACACAGTGAAACAGTATACCTACTCAACACTGTGATGCAATATACTTACTCAACACAGTGATGCAGTATACTTACTCAACACAGTGGCGCAGTATAATTACTCAACACAGTGATGCAGTATACATACTCAACACAGTGACACAGTATACTTACCCAACACAGTAATGCAGTATACATACTGAACACAGTGGCACAGTATAATTACCCAATACAGTGATGCAGTATACATACTCAACACAGTGACACAGTATATTTACTCAACACAGTGATGCAGTATACTTACTCAACACAGTGGCGCGGTATACTTGCCCAACACAGTGGCACGGTAAACTTACTCAACACAGTGGCAGAGTATACTTATCAACACAGTGACGCAGTATAATTACTCAAAACAGTCATGCAGTATACTTACTCAACACAGTGATGCAGTATACTTACTCAACACAGTGGCGCTGTATACTTACTGAACACAGTGTTACTGTATATTTATTCAACACAGTGATGCAGTATATTTACTCAACACAGTGACATAGTATACTTACTCAACACAGTGATGCAGTGAACTTACTCCACACTGTGACACAGTATGCTTGCTCAGCACAGTGTAACTGTATATTTACTCAACACAGTGACACAGTATACTTACTCAACACAATGACACATAATACTTACTCAACACAGTGATACCGTATACTTACTCAACACAGTGACACGGTATACTTACTCAACATAGTGACACATTATATTTACTCAACACATTGACACATTATACTTACTCAACACAGTGACACGGTATACTTACTCAACACAGTGACACATTATATTTACTCAACACAGTGACACATTATATTTACTCAACACAGTGACACATTATACTTACTCAACACAGTGACATCGTATACTTACTCAACACAGTGACACATTATACTTACTCAACACAGTGACACAGTATACTTACTCAACACAGTGACTCATTATATTTACTCAACACAGTGACACATTATACTTACTCAACACAGTGACGCGGTATACTTACTCAACACAGTGACACATTATATTTACTCAACACAGTGACACAGTATACTTACTCAACACAGTGGTGTAGTATAATTACTCAACACAGTGATGCAGTATACATACTCAACACAGTGACACAGTATACTTACCCAACACAGTGATGCAATATACATACTTAACACAGTGGCACAGTATAATTACCCAACACAGTGATGCAGTATATATGCTCAACACAGTGATGCAGTATACTTACTCAACACAGTGACGCAGTATACTTACTCAAAAGAGTGGCATAGTATAATTACTCAACACAGTGTTACTGTATATTTACTCAACACAGTGAGGCAGTATATTTACTCGACACAGTGACACAGTATACTTACTCAACACAGTGGCACAGTATAATTACTCAACACAGTGATGCAGTATACTTAATCAATAGAGTGGCGCAGTGTACTTACTCAACACGGTGGCGCAGTATACTTACTCAACACAGTGATGACAGTGATATAGTATACTTACTTGTCAACACAGTGACACCGTATATTTACCGTATATTTACTCAACACAGTGACGCAGTATATTTATTCAACATATTAACGCAGTATACTTACTCAACACAATGGCGCAGTATACTTACTCAACACAGTGGCGTAGTATACTTACGCACCACAGTGATGCAGTATATTTACTTAACACAGTGACACAGTATACTTCCTCAACACATTTGCACAGTATACTTACTTAGTACAGTGACGCGTATACTTACTAAACACAGTGGCGCAGTATACTTCCTCAACACAGTGACACGGCATACTTGCTCAACACAGTGGCACGGTATACTTACTCAACACAGTGGCAGAGTATACTTACTCAACACAGTGACGCAGTATAATTACTCAAAACATTCACGCAGTATACTTACTCAACACAGTGAACTTACTACACACAGTGATGCAGTATACTTACTCAACACAGTGGCGCTGTATACTTACTCAACACAGTGTAACTGTATATTTACTCAACACAGTGATGCAGTATATTTACTCAACACAGTGACATAGTATACTTACTCAACACAATGATGCAGTATACTTACTCCACACTGTGACACAGTGTGCTTGCTCAGCACAGTGTAACTGTATATTTACTCAACACAGTGACACAGTATACTTACTCAAAACAATGACACATAATACTTACTCAACACAACGACACCGTATACTTACTCAACACAGTGACACATTATACTTACTCAATACAGTGACACGGTATACTTACTCAACACAGTGAGACATTATATTTACTCAACACAGTGACACATTATACTTACTCAACACAGTGACACGGTATACTTACTCAACACAGTGACACATTATATTTACTCAACACAGCGACACATTATATTTACTCAACACAGTGACACATTATACTTACTCAACACAGTGATACCGTATACTTGCTCAACACAGTGACACATTATATTTACTCAACACAGTGACACGTTATACTTACTCAACACAGTGACACGGTATACTTACTCAACACAGTGACACATTATATTTACTCAACACAGTGACAGAGTGTACTTACTCAACACGGTGGCGCAGTATACTTACTCAACACAGTGATGACAGTGATATAGTATACTTACTTGTCAACACAGTGACACCGTATATTTACCGTATATTTACTCAACACAGTGACGCATTATATTTATTCAACATATTGACGCAGTATACTTACTCAACACAATGGTGCAGTATACTTACTCAACACTGTGACGCAGTATACTTACGCACCACAGTGATGCAGTATATTTACTCAACACAGTGACACAGTATACTTCCTCAACACATTGGCACAGTATACTTACTCAACACAGTGGCAGAGTATACTTACTCAACACAGTGACGCAGTATAATTACTCAAAACATTCACGCAGTATACTTACTCAACACAGTGATGCAGTATACTTACTCAACACAGTGGCGCTGTATACTTACTCAACACAGTGTAACTGTATATTTACTCAACACAGTGATGCAGTATATTTACTCAACACAGTGACATTGTATACTTACTCAACACAGTGATGCAGTATACTTACTCCACACTGTGACACAGTATGCTTGCTGAGCACAGTGTAACTGTATATTTACTCAACACAGTGACACAGTATACTTACTCAACACAATGACACATAATACTTACTCAACACAGTGACACCGTATACTTACTCAACACAGTGACACGGTATACTTACTCAACACAGTGACACATTATATTTACTCAACACAGTGACACATTATACTTACTCAACACAGTGACACAGTATACTTACTCAACACAGTGACAGAGTATACTTACTCAACACATTGACACAGTATACAACTGAGACTCTACACACAGAAGTCAACACACTACATACAGCTCAATGTCAACATAAAACATAAGGCTTAGGGTTAAGACACAACATAAAGCTAAGGGTCAACAAAAAAGACAATTATCATGTTAACTCACAACATGAGATCAGGGTGAACGCACAGCATAAATATCAGGGTCATCACACAACATAACGTTCCGGGTCATCACACAACATAAAGCTCCGTGTCATTACATATTATATAAACTGCAGTGTCATCACACAACAGAAAGCTTAGGGTCATCTCACAACATAAAGCTCAGGGTCAAAACACAACATAAAGCTCAGGGTCATCACACAACTTACATCTCAGGGTCATCACACTGAATAAAGCTCAGGGTCATCACACAACATAAAGCTCGGGGTGATCACACAGCGTAAAGCTCAGGGTCATCACACAACTTACATCTCAGGGTCACCACACTGCATAAAGCTCAGGGTCATCATGCAACGTAAAGCTCGGGGTCATCACACAACGTAAAGCTCAGGGTCAGTCACACAACGTCATGCTCACGGTCATCACACAACGTAAAGCGCTCAGGGTCATCACACAACGTAAAACTCAGGGTCATCGCTCAACGTAAAGCTCAGGGTCATCGCACAACATACAGCTCCGGGTCCCTCACACACCATACAGCTCAGGGTCATCACACAACATAAAGCTCAGTGCCATCACACAACATAAAGCTCAGAGTCATCACACAACATAAAGCTCAGGGTCATCACACAACATAAAGCTCAGAGTCATCACACAACATAAAGCTCAGTGCCATCAGACAACATAAAGCTCAGGGTCATCACACAACATAAAGCTCAGGGTCATCACACAACATAAAGCTCAGTGCCATCACACAACATAAAGCTCAGGGTCATCACACAACATAAAGTTCAGAGTCATCACACAACATACAGCTCAGAGTCATCCCACAACATAAAGTCAGGGTCATCACACAACTTGAAGCTCAGGGTCATCAGACAAGATACAGCTCAGGGTCACTCACACACCATACAGCTCAGAGTCATCACACAACATAAAGCCCAGGGTCAACACACAATATGAAGCTTAGGGTCATCAGACAACATACAGCTCAGGGTCATTACACAACATAAAGGTCAGGGTCATCACACGACATAAATCTTAGGGTCATCAAACAGCATAAAGCTATGGGTAATCACACAACATCAAGCTCAGGGTGATCACTCAACATACAGCTCAGGGTCATTACACAACATAAAGCTCAGGGTCATCAACAACATAAAGCTCAGGGTCATCACACGACATAAATCTTAGGGTTATCACACAGCATAAGCTCAGGGTCATCACACAGCATAAGCTCAGGGTCATCACACAACACAAAGCTCAGAATCATCACTTAACATACAGCTCAGGGTCATCACACAACATAAAGCTCAGGGTCATCACACAGCATAAAGCGCAAGGTCATCACACTGCATAAAACTCAAGGTCATCACACAACATAAAGCTCAAGGTCATTACACAACATACAGCTCAGAGTTATCACACAGCATACAACTCAGGATCATCATACAACATAAAACGCAGTCCGCTTGACCTCTGACCCAAAGCACCGGTTTACGTGGAATTCCATCATACTAACTGTGTTTTAATGGTCATATGCTTTATATGTATTCCAGGCCATGGCAGGCTATGATAGCGGTCGGGATTCGCGTCAACCACGTGATTTACAGGTTCCCAAGTATTCCAAGCTTGTGAGTATATTTGAATGTTTTAACTTGAGTGATGATGTTATCTTGCGTTTGAATACAATAATACAATACAATACACCCGGTATATACATAGTCTAGTGTGTTAAAATACACGTTTAATGCTCTTTTGAAATTTTTCGTATTGGCGAGCATCAACGTGTATTGATTATTGCACATTTTACGACTGGACTTTCCCAACGGAATCTGTTGGGAAGGTTTCACGCTTTTAAACAGCATTGTTTGTACATTATATATGCACAGGTTGAAAGAAGATTTTTTTTTGAGTCGATAGGTGTTTCAAAATTCACCTGCCATGATGAAATATCTCAGATTATCCAAATTTATCACGAATATATCGACATATTTCCGAATTATCGAGAGTTACCGCCATCTTGATTGAAATTCTTACCCAGAGTTCAATGCGCATATTAGTTCACCATACGCAACCCACCATGCACCGTCGATAGAATAGAATAGAACCGTTTATTGCTACAATCGTAAAACATTGTGTAGTGTGTTTAAACTACACATGTTTCATGCCGATTTAAAAGTAATATTGTTGTTATATTTATAGTATTGTTAACATTACTTGTTTTATTCGTTTATTATTGTACAGTAATAAAGAGAATATAAAATATATGAAAATTAGCAGTTTGGTAAAGATAATAATAATGAAGTTGCAAGAGTGCTCAAAAGGCAAAAGATAGCGGACGACGACGGGCGACGGACAACTGACAACGGACAACTCGTCATCCCATAAACCCTGGGGGTGGGGGGGGGGCGGGGTGGATGGGGATTTGAATACTAGTGACAGTTATTGTTTTCGTAAACAAAATCACCATGTTCAGCTCTACCAAACACACAACGATTTCTTTTTATAAAGCACAACGTCCCATCCTAGCTCAACTAAATTTGGGACTTGGTTTCCTTATAGTATGTTGTAAAGGGTTGCTTAAGTAATGTTGCCTTCCGCAAATTCTGGGCTCCCATGGAACCCAAATTGTGACGGCCCATAACATGTGCAATAAAGGCAGATCTAGGTTTGCATGTAAGCTGGTGTATATATAGTTATAATTTTGGTTTGGGATCTTATATATCATTATGCATCTTATCTCCGCGCCCACCACCCCCACCCCACACACACCCCTCTCCCCCTCCATTGTTTTTTTTTTTACATATTTCTGTTGTTTTGTGTAGTTTTGGTCAATTCTTACACATATAGCTATGTTGCCCCCACCCCCACGCCCGCCTTCCAACACCCCAGGGCCTCCCCCCACCCACACTCGAAACTCAATTTGTTTATTTATTTGTTTACATATTTCTGTGTTGTTTTGGTCAATTCTTACACATATATCTATGTTACGCCCCTACTCCCGTCCCCGCCCCCGCATAACCCCCCGGCACCCCGCCTCTCAACTATTTTTTCTTCTTCATATTTCTGTATTGTTTTGGTCAATTTTTACACATATAGCTATGTTGCCCCGCCCCCACCGACTCGAATCTCTATTTTTTCTTCATATTTCTTTGTTGTTCTGGTCAATTCGTACACATATTGCTATGCCCCCGCACCCCCTACCCCCCCACCCCCTCCGCCCACCCCCAGACTAAACTATATATTTTTTTATATTTCTGTATTGTTTTGGTAAATTTTATTATCTCTACTGGCCAAGTTCGAAAACCAACCAGATTGGACCAGTAACGGCGGAGTTACGGCTCTTATATTTCCACTCGAAACTCGATATATATATATTTTTTTTACATATTTCTGTCTCGTTTTGGTCAATTCTTATGTGGCCCTGCCACCACCCTCCCCCACACCCCGCCTGCCCCACTTGAAACTCGATTTTTATATATGTTTTACATATGTCTGTGTTGTTTTGGTCAATTCTTACACATGTTGTTTTTTGTTTGTTTTTGCATATATCTGTGTTGTTTTGTTTTATCAGTTTATCAATATGTTTCGCCTCACAACCATCCCAACACCACCCAAATTTTTTTTTTTTTTTTTTTTTTTTTTTTTTTTTTTTTTTTTACATATGTCTGTGTTGTTTTGTTTTATCAAATATACAACTATATCAATTATGCGCCCCCCCCCCCCACCCTCACATGGAGGACAGGGGGAGGGAAAGTGTTCCCCCCCCCACCCCCACCCCCTCACATGGAGGACAGGGGGAGGGAAATTGTTTTCATTTTATCTTCCATTATTGGATATTTTTTTTTTTAATTTGAACGCCTATAAAGCAATTTAGATTAAATTCAGATACACAGATGAAATATCAATAAAAAAACAACCTGAAATGAGGCCACAATAAAAAATCGCCAGGTATCCCCTCCCTCCCCGAGTTGCCTTTCGACGACAATTTTTTTTTTTAAATGACAGCAACTTTGGATTAAAACTGATAAAAATAAATGAAATGTCACACCCTGCCCCAAATTTTACTATAATTTGTATGAGATTCTAACAATAATTTTTATATCGGCCCGAGTTTCTATACCCACCCCCACCCACACATTGTTTTAGCCTTGTTTTCTGATGGTATATACTGGCTTTTCCATTTATTATTCTCTGAATAGTCGAGCTGCGCTGTTCTCCTACAGCTCTTGTTTAATATAAATTTCCATATTTTACAGATTGTTTTGTGGGTCGCCCCCTGAATCCACCCGTAAACTCACCCCACCCCCTACACACTAAATGAAATGAACATAACAAAACAAAACAAAATAAACAAGCTTAAGTTAAGTCATGGACATACAGTAGGTCTATGGTTAGGTGCTTTTTCCCCCAGATCAGGCTATAAAACAAGCGAGATTTTTTAATTTTTTCTTTTAGGAGAATGTCTGAAGGGGTAATATATAATAAATATCCCGGCACCCTTCGCCCATTACCTTTTGTTAACCTAAGACTTGAAAACTTTATACTAGGTACATTATACACAACGCAGTTTCGTGACACATTGTCCACAGTGGAAAATATGTACTTATGCGCATGCGCATGCAACGTTGGGAGAGACGCGCACTTGTCAATATATTGTCAATACACATGTATAGCGATCTACAAAAAATCGATATATTATGTAAAATATGCTTCGGAAAAAAATAAAACCGAAAGTAAATGGTAAATAACTTATTATTTTGTTAGATTATCGTCATGGTTTACGCACATAAGTCTGATAAGCTGCTCAATTTCGTTCGAAAATCACATGGGTGTTCGAGCGTTTTTTCCAGTCGGGTTTTTTGCAAAGGAAATTAGGCGTATATGCAGTTACATAGAACGTCAGAATAATAAAAAAAACTGCAAAGGAGCCAATTTATTAGGCTAATACATAGTCTAATAAATTAATAATACACTATAAATTATATATCAGTCGTGTTTATAGTCTCGGTATAAATCGTTTTCATATGATATTTATGAATGGGTGTAAATACTCCGTAATATGTTATCATTCATTCTTATATATAACGTCATTTTTGTTATATGTAAACAATATATTTACATAAATAATATTTACAGAAAGTCCGCAATAAAATGAGAAAGATTTAATTTAGCTTTTCCTTAACATGTAGATCGACATGTATATGAAAACCATTTACAATCTTTGCTTCTTTCCGTTGAAAACGTTTAATTGAGATACATTTCACTTTTCAAGAAGGCACTAATTCTCTCGACTGCGCACGATTCCAATGTTTATCTATAATTATCATATAACTTACGGTGTGGGAATGGAATAACACCATTCTATATTTTCGATATACCACTAGTTATATAAGTATGCAAATGAGCCTAGTAAAAAAAACACGATAATGACTATGATCCACTTCCCATGGTTTATGTCGATTTCGCGTGTTAAAGGACAGGCAAAATGCAATGAAAGTCGATATGTCAGTTATGTGATAAATAGAATCTTTCATTCGTTCTCATTTGTTATTGCATTTATCAAACTCGTTAGCAAAAATGATATAATGCTCGGCAAAAGCCTCGCATTATATCATTTTGGCAATTCGTTTAATAAATTCAATAATAAGAAACGGCTATTCATTTTTCGAAGAGGGCACGAACTGCGTGCATGCACTGCACGCAAGCACCGCGCCCGCATTCGACGCGTCTTACGATAAAATAGCTATTCCATTGTCTGAAATACAATGACGGCAGTTGTCTCTCTTGCACTTGTTTTTTTTATCATTATCATTCTCCCAAGACACGTTATTGCTGATACAATAGCGACGGGAAAATAATGTAAATATATGAATTACTCGCAATTTTCCGGCGTTTTTGCGATTTAAAACGCCGTATTACATGAAGCGAGCCAATTCATTGGATGCTAAATTTAAGTGACTAATAATGTGATTCTTGTTCCGCAATTGTAAACAACTGCGGGGAGTGATGTTGGTGTGTTCTTTAACAAAAGCAAAACATTCGAATCAAGCCCATTACCGCTTATGTTCAATGGGCTCTCTAGTACAAATTTAAACTGTGTATTTACTCACATATCTAATGTGTTATATGCTGGAGTATTATATAACATGTATAACTATGAACATGATAACATGTGTTTTGCAGCTGTCTGGAGATCTGAAGGGCAGAAAGGTAGGCATGCTGACCGAGGGTTTCGCTGGCTGCGAGGAGGACGTTAAAACGATTGTCCGGGAAGCTGCTCAGAGCATGACCAAGGCCGGAGCTGTTGTCGAGGAAGTATCCATTCCTCTGCATGCTGACGGTAATTTGTGTTTGCCCCTTTTACGATTAGCCAGTTTTACGTGAATCCTGTTTTCTTTGCAGCATCACATTTAAAAAGTGTCAACCACTAGACTGAATTGCTATTAAAATGCTCAAGATGCTGTGAAGTTATTATTGGTATATTTAATGCCAACCCACGTTTATTAAAACAAATTGCAACTATTTCAGTTATAATAAACATATCCTACTATTCTATAGTTGTGGATATAATAGGTATGTATTCGTACTTATCTCGGAGTTATATATACCTCATGTAGGTTATGTGCATTAATATACATTATTACTTACCTAGGTTTGGCAATATGGTCACCCATTTGTGTGGAGGGTTTATACAAGTGCTTGGTGCAGGGTGTGGGTAAGTTAATTATATGTACGGATTGAGAACAAAGGTGTATGATTGTTCGAGGCAATAAACAGTGCCTTGTGTAGACTTTTGGTTAATTATTTTTCGAGACGTCATAGAAGTAAATGACGCAGAATGCAGTCGGTGGTTCTACCTATAGGTGCCCGCCCGGTCACGAAAATTGCCCGGAGGGGCACCTGGGGTCTTCCTCCACCAATGGAAGCTGGAAAGTCGCCATATGACCTTAGCTGTTGGTGCGACTTTAAACTCCAATTCAAATTCCTGTCTTAAATATAAGAAGAGAAAATGAATAACGATAATTGGTGGGTTTACCTTGTGTCATCCGAGATTATGTGAGATTTGAGTAAGTGCTCAATCTCTACTTCTTAGATATCTAGGTTTAATTACACTAAATCAGCCGGATGTGCTCGCCTGGTGCAGTCGAAAGTAGTTCTGTATTAAAGAGTGCTGATCTTTGTTTTCTTTAAAATCGTTTTAAGTGCAATTTCCTGTTATTTTTTGGCTGTAACTGTATTCTTGACATGTTTCTGATATTTGAAAAGGGAGCTCATCATGTTTTTGACAGTTTTTGATATAAATTTCAGAAGTGAAAATAGACAGGGTACGAAATTGCAGGGGGTAAAAAATAGCTTTGAGCTTTGACCCGGTGTTAGTATACAGTTGAAGAAATGTTTCTTAGAAGGTATTAAACCCCCAATTTCCTTGTTGATAGCAGACATGTTTATTTACATGATAAAGTAAGTTTCCCAGAATTCTAATCAGGTTTGAGTTTTTAACAGGTTGTCAGCATTCTAACTTTACTATGGAAGGGGCATGGGGACTCATTTACGCTGTTTTTACATATTTCCAGGCGGTGGGTATCATAACAAAGGTTACTATGCATTGTCGGTAATGGACAAACTTCGAAGCGGCTACGCAACCAAGTCCAGGAACTTGTCGGAACCAATGAAAGCGGTGTGTGTGTTCGGAGATTTCATTGATAAGGTATGTACTATATTGATTAAGAAATGATTAACAGATTCAGCGTTTTATTGTCTCGCCTTTTCGAAGAAAAAAAGAGACATATGTATTGCTTTTCTGGAGGCGGCGGCGAAGGCGAAGGCGTCAACATTCAAGTTTTGCGTTTAAGTCATTTTCTCACAAACTGTATGCACTAGACCTTTCACATTTTTCTCATAGTTGTATCTTGGGTGGTACATGGCAAGTAAAGGGCAGATAACTTAATAATTTTTAGGTTCAAGTTTTGCGTTGATGTCACTTTTTCACAAATTGTATGCACTAGACCTTTAAAACTTTGCTTATAGTTGTATCTTGAGTGGTACATCGCAACGTGACAAAGCAAATGTGGAAGTGACCTTGACCCTATAAGCAAAGGGCAGATAACTTAATAATGTTACCTTCAACTTTAATTCCCAATTTTTTTTTATTTTTTTTTATTTTTTATTTTTTTTTATTTTTTTTTAAGTTTACCAATCCAATGATTGAGGTTCAAAAGCTTAAATAAATGCTTCTGTTTATCTTGGTATACAGAAAACAGTATTAAAGATAGTATTATGAAAGGAATGTTTTACTTCATATTTTTTCGAATTTGATTAAAAATCGCGCTAAAATTCCCAATTTTATGAAAAATCGCGCTAAAATTCCCAACTGACAAGGTATGGGTTATGTTCCCAAAAAATAGAAAAAAACACACTGCAAACGATTTTCTGAAAAACTCGGTATTAAGTCGGTCTAGGGGAATATAGATTTGAAGATGATGTTAAATTTCGCATATGTACATTTGAAACTAGTCTATTGAATATGCTTTCGTGATTAGCTATGGCCGTCCGACTGCACGTCATCTTGTTCGTGCATTTTCTTTACATGCGCTTTCTTTAGAAACGGTTTATTTCAAACAATTCTCGCAATAAGCCAAACTAATATAGGTATCACGAACTTATTTAAAGCAAACAAACAAAAACGGGAGTTTCACCTTCTTTGCGCGATAAAAGTAAACATCTCTTCATTTTCACTTACTAACTTGGCGTCCTTCAGTCCGTCCGGAGCCATATCTTCATAACTGCAAGTTGGATTTTCATTACACGTGGTAATAATGTTGATTCTGATAGTGGGATGACACACGGCTATTTTTTTTCCATAATCGCCCTAGTAACGCCGGAGTTATAGCTCTTTAATTGATAAAAACTGCTTAATTCTGTCCATCCACAGCCATATCTTGATAACCGCTTGTTTGATTTTCATTTAACGTAATTATAATGTTTATCCCAATAGTGGGATGTGACGCGGCAAATTTATTTCAGAATCGTCCTAGTAACACCGGAGTTATTGCTCTTTAATTGATAAAAATTGCTTAATTATGTCCGTCCACAGCCATATCTTGATAACCGCTTGTTTGATTTTCATTTAACGTGATTATAATGTTTATCACAATAGTGGGATGTTACGCGGCAAATTTATTTCGGAATCGTCCTAGTAACACCGGAGTTATTGCCCTTAAATTGATAAATGCCCCACTGAATTATTCAGGTCGTGGGTTCAAATCTCACTGGAGGCATTTTTTTTGTTGATTATTTTCTCTTTTTTTCATGAGAAACGTTGGTTGATTGGTTCAATTTATTTTTTAAAAGAACTATTATTATTTATTTTTTATTTTATTGTTTTTTTTTTATTATTATTATTTGTTTTTTCTCATAAGAAACCTTGGTTCATGGGTTCAATTGTTCATTAATTGGGAGCTTAGGGGCCCTTGTTGGATCAGTTTTACATAGAGTTATAGAGAACTTCAAACAACTACTTCTCTGAAACTACAAGAGATAAACGTTCAATATTTTTGCTTATGGATCCTCTACCCATTTTGTTCAAATAGTGACCCTGGGATCAAATTTGGCCCTATCCCAGGGATCACATGTTTTACATAGACTTATATAGGGAAAAACTTAAAAAAAACTTCTCTGAAACTGCAAGAGCCAACAATTTAATATTTCGTATTTATGGTCTTTTACCAAGTTTGTTCAAAGATGACTCGGGGGAGTGGCTCCGCCCTGGGTCACACGTCAAGACTTGGTTTGAGTGTGTATATTAAAGAAAGTCTGATTTGTTTTAAAGCTAGCCACACTTGAGCCAAATACATCCTTCCCCCTGAAATAACAAGATCATCTGATAGTAGCCTTAGTAATTATATGAAGTAATCAGATTGATAAATATCACATGTCCAGGTTACTAAAAAGTAATCATTGATATACAATTGTACATTTCTTGTATATTACATTTATTACTATATTATATACACCTGCTAATATTACACTCAGTCTAGCCCTTTAGCCCTTTACTATAAAAGTCAATGCCTTAAAAAGGTACATCTTTTTTTACAAATCTGCTATGGTGATGAATTTCAAAAACACCTATATCTAGTAGATATCACCTATATCTAGTAGATATTCGAATGTATGAAGGGTCAAGGGGATGATTTATACTATAAAAAAACACCGAACACATTTCTTCCACTCGAGAATAATACGGAATTCGGCGGGGATATCAATTCATCGGATTTGCTTGTTTTTGTTTGTTTCAAGATCTCCGTTGAGTTTGACAGTGAGATGAGTGTATTACGGAGATATTGTCCCTGCTTATTTTAAAATATGGGAATTATAGTTTGTTGGGGAGGGTTTCACTTTTCATTGAATCTATTTGTCATTGAAATACTCGTATGCAAGATATTTCATGCATACCAGATAAGGCTATCCACGTTTTACATAGGGGATGGAAAATGTATCTTTATGGGTAAAGATAAAAGTCACTGGCACACCAACATTCGGTATGCAGGAAAACATGCAAAAAGTTAGTAGCTGGCGGCGACAACACACAACATGTCTCTGATATGCAAGAAAACGAGCCTCGGTTCCGATAAAAACACTTATACCTCGGGTTGGAATTCCTTTTCTCCCATTTCTGCTCATGTGAGATAGGCATTTTCCTCATGTGAGATTATAAGAATCCATCATGAGTATCCAATGTGAGATAGGTAAATCTCACCCGAGGTTCAGAATTGTAACCAGGGACGAGGCTCTGCCGAGTTCCTGGTTGCAGTTCTGATCCCGAGGGTGAGATTTACCTATCTCACATGGATAAACTCATGATGGATTATTTTTCTTGCATATTATTGACATTTTTAGCATTGACGTCGCCAACAACTAACGTTTTATTGTTTTTTAACACAATGACGTCATGCATCCATTCACGTTATTGACGTCAATCATTATTGTTGCGCGTGAATTTTATCTCGACCCTAGGGTGAGATGGAAATATCTAGCCCCGGTAAAATGACGGATATCCTTGTCCGGTATGCAAGAATATAAGTATCCATCATGAGTATCCATGTGAGATAGGTAAATCTCACCCGAGTGTCATAATTGTAACCAGGGACGAGGCTCTGCCGAGTTCCTGGTTGCAATTCTGATCCCGAGGGTGAGATTTACCTATCTCACATAGATAAACTCATGGTGGATACTTTTTCTTGCATATCAATGACATTTTGTGCATCGACGTCACCAATAACTAACAGTTTAATGTGTTTTAACACAATGACGTCATGCATCTGTTGACGTTATTGACGTCATTATTGTTGCGCGTGAATTTTATCTCGACCCTAGGGTGAGATGGAAATATCTAGCCCCGGTAAAATGACGGATATCCTTGTCCGGTATGCAAGAAAACTCTATCTTACATGACATGTGACTTACGACGTCATGACGTTACGTCGACGTCGCCTTATTTTGGCGTTAAATCAGCAAAGTCATTGATTTTTTGCCGGTAATAAACACATAATGGGAGAAAAATAATCCATCATGAGTGATCCATGTGAGATAGGGAAATCTCACCCTCGGGATCAGAACTGCAACCAGGAACTCGGCAGAGCCTCGTCCCTGGTTACAATTCTGAACCTCGGGTCAGATTTACCTATCTCACATGGATAAACTCATGATGGATTCTTTTTCTTGCATATTATTGACATTTTTAGCATTGACGTCGCCAACAACTAACGTTTTAATGTTTTTTAACACAATGACGTCATGCATCCATTCACGTTATTGACGTCAATCATTATTGTTGCGCGTGAATTTTATCTCGACCCTAGGGTGAGATGGAAATATCTAGCCCCGGTAAAATGACGGATATCCTTGTCCGGTATGCAAGAATATAAGTATCCATCATGAGTATCCATGTGAGATAGGGAAATCTCACCCTCGGGATCAGAATTCTAACCACTCGAGTGAGATTTCTCTATCTCACATGGATACTCATGATGGATTCTTATAATCTTTACAGGATACCTATGAAAGATTCCTATAATCTTCCAAATTACAGCTTCTGATTTTCACCAAATGGTGTCAATACTGCCTGGGATGAGTTTGACTGTCAAACCAATAGATGACTGTATTGTATTGTAGAGATGTTGTCCTAGATTTTGACAAAATAAGGGAATTTTCACTTGCTTGCATGATACATTTTGTTGCAGTAAGATCTTAGATCTTCGGTTGACAATGACCACATTTGAGCATTTGTTACAAATGAGTTGTTGCCTGTGATTCCGTCCATAATTCTTATCCGCATTAGATAGTGAGGTGTAACTTTACGTTGTATCATCAGCATATTGTATATATGTTCGTATGTTCAAGGTCACGGTCACAGGGCTCACAGGCCATTGTCATGCCATGTTTGTGTCCGGTCAATAACTCCTAATCTGCAATTTGATGAAACTTAATGTGTGTACGTATCTTTTAGTTGGTGTGATGTACGGCCCTGTCCCAATTTGAGTAAACATTTTTGCACTTATTTTACTCTTAGCAATGGGTTTTTAAACCAGTCTATTTTCACGGCTACCATTATATAACGACGTTTTTAGAAATGTGGACACAGATCGTGTTGGTGAATTATGTATTTTTTGTCTTTTTTTTAAAATCTGGACACGTTCAATGTTGAAAGTTCTGAAGAGAATGAAAAAGAATATCTAGAAATACATGCTGTCAATGTTGCAAGTTCTGAAGGGAATGAAACATAATATTTCTCAATATAGAACATATTTAGTGGAATGCTGCAAGTTCATAAGAGAATAAAAAAATATGTATCTATTTACAGCAATTTAGTCAATGTTGCAAGTTCTGAAGGAAATGAGAAAGAATTTAAATTAACTCAATTTAAAAAGTTATTCTATCAAGGTTGCAGTATCTGAAGGGAATGAAAACTTTTTTATACGGAAATACAGCTCTTTGTGTAGTTATAAGGAAATATCAGAACACACCACAGTAGTAAACGTGCCATGAATATTTTCTACCAACTAGGCCTATGTCCTTGTGATGACACAATTGTAAAGGCATTCATTTCATTCATAAAATTGCTGACTGCGTCCCTTGCAGAAGCGATATAGTTCATTCATCGAGATTATGGTTCGTAAACCAGAATGTTATCGCGCGCTTATTAGTTTAAATTGACCAATCAAAACAATTTTACCTCGATGATGGCCGCGTCAGAGAAATAGGAAAAAGTGCAGTTGTCAACATAAATTGCGTATTTCGAACATAAATTACCTTGAAGGTAATTTTATTGACGCAGTAACACTAGACTTGTATTAGTGTTACATGTTTTATGTTTCGTCTCCTCCAGTATCACCGACTTTTTCCAGAATGATCGATCGATGTTGAACATATTTTGTTTTAAAAAGGGTCAATTTTGGAAAATGGTCAAATACGTCTTGGTCTAAAAACGATTAAACATGGCAAAAAATCATTTTTTGATATATTTTTTTAACATAGAAAAAGCATAAAAAAAAATCTTTAAAAAAAGTCTCAAAATTAGTTTACTCAAATTAGGGCAGGGCACCACATTTGCGCTCTTGTATTTAAGGTTTAGGTATGGGTCAAGGCAATATATGTTTTTTATATCAGGCACACAACTGTTTCATATTATAATGAATTATGCATTGCTATTTGCACTAATTAAACTTCATTTGTTTAGTTTATAGTGCCTATACACTTGTATGTGTGGTAGTTTGTAACACTGACGTTTTTCACTTTAGTTAAATAAACTAATAAATAAATAATAAAAAATGAATGAGTAATCCTAATTAGTACTAA
Organism: Cyrtodaria siliqua; assembly: GCA_037043455.1. Taxonomy (NCBI): domain Eukaryota; kingdom Metazoa; phylum Mollusca; class Bivalvia; order Adapedonta; family Hiatellidae; genus Cyrtodaria; species Cyrtodaria siliqua. The sequence continues at coordinate 73,102 of JAWPHD010011135.1, forward strand.
TTCTTTCTGCGCTGTCAGCCAGTGTGAATTTAGATCAACAAATTTGCATAAAATTTCCCGTATGAAAATACTGCATCTCGGGGAAAAAACTATAGTTAATAAGGTGATCGAAAAGACATGCCGAACAAATTGAGGTCACCCATTTACAGATGTTAATTAACAAAATTCAGTCAAAGTCGCGGTAGTTTTTGTTGCAGTTTGAATACTTTATTTTAGCTAACATCATATTATGTGAAATATGTAATGATTTACTGATATATGGAACTGGACCACTATTAATTTCCCATAGACTTACATTAAAGCCTAATTTGGTGTCACACATGCCATCATACTCCGTCATACTTGAAACTGTCAGTAAACCATCTTCAAAGCCAGCACAACAAAGACATAGCAAAAAATCAAGCTCCATTTCGGCTTTCAACTTCAGAATTTTTGCTCAAAGTGAAAGTAGGTATCGATTCTGATTATTTCAGGTCAAATCTGACGAAGAACACAAACAAATCTTACCTCACAAAAAGTAGTGCCATTCACTTGTCTCAGCACTGATTAACCTGATTCTTGCAGCAACATATCTGAAAATCTACTTTCTACTCAAAAATATTTATCTACACTACCTGAGTGTGGAGTGCACTTTCATTCACACAGCATCTCAAATAACACTACTGTCAACTGTATATAGGACTACTTTCGGCAACTACCATTTTGACCCCTGGTTTCCGGTCCAAGTCCATATGTAGCCAACTGTCGTTAAGTGGTCGTAAACTAAGAGGTCAAGGATATACTTCTTATACTAAGTATTCTAAATAAATTTAGATCACTTTAATAATCAGGCTGGTGAAACCACGTGACATGTTTATCGGTTTATTCAGGTAGGTTTGTTATCCATACAATGTGAGCTCTTTTCTCTGCTGTAAAAGACAATTTGGTTCATTCAGTACATACTGAGATCAGCCTTCTCAAAAGTACATGGTTATAGCTTTCTTTCGTTTCCAAGACTTTGGGAGGGCTAATCCCAGAAAGTAGTAAATCGAATTTCCTTTTGAGGCGGATGAAAGAGCTCACTTTCAACGGGAGGGGTATGTGCACTTTAGTTGAATAAATTGGATACGTATTAAGAAAGTTATGAAGCGAAAACCTACCTGGATGGAGCAATTTGTTTACAATAATTGCCGTGAAACCGATCAAAAAGTCACTTTGTTTCGCCACTCTGATGATTGAGGACATTAGCTACATAAAATAAAGAAAAATAATGACAATTGCATCAAACGTTGCAGTAAAATCATGTTTAAACAGTCCAACGGGAAATATTTGTTCAGATAAAATCCTGGTGGACAGAACTTTTACACCTTAATTTGTTTCCAAAGGCTGTAGGTCCACCTTATAGATTTTTATATTTTATTTTAGAACTACGGAAACAGGTTTTACGGAAAAGCCCAGAACATGAACATGCGACTTACGGAAGCCTATGACAAAGCGATGGAGACCTATGACGTCATCATCATGCCCACACTGCCTTACAAAGCCCCGCTATTGCCTAAGAAGGACTGGACAACCAAAGGTTTAGATTTCATTTTGTATTAATAATGTTGTCTTTTGCCAGTTTACATTAAATTAATAATATTCAGAAATGCTTTAATCATCTAGACTCTCACTTACACACTCACTATACGATACACTCTTGTATATGCTTGACCATACTAAGACGGGATGTGGAGACTAGATGACCAATCCGTATAATAGTAATTAGTTGGCCTAACGCTCTCTGGCAGATATATGCATCTCAAGCGGATATGGGGACAAATAATAAATGTGCCATGTAATAATCTATAATTATTTCGTATTTCTTCGTCACACTTGACACATGTTTAAGTAGGTTATTGTAGGTGGCAAATTGTTCTCGTACTATCGGTTTAACATATTTCATTCTATTTTATTTCAGAAAAAGTGAGAAATGCACAGGGCATGCTTAAAAATACTGCGCCATTCGATTCCACCGGCCACCCAGCACTCACAATTAATGCCGGTATGTCTGATGGACTTCCGGTTGGAATGATGATTGTCGGGAAGAGTTTTGATGAAACTTCCGTTCTGCAAGCTGCGTACGCATTTGAAAAGATTCGCGATGAACAATAAAGAACATGAACTTGAGACAAAATATATATTTTTTTATAAAGTCTGTTTAAAGTAAAAATTGACATGAACATTTTGGAAACACATTCAGAAGTGTATATATGAATGTTAACTATATCCTACTGAGTTTAATATAAACATTATTTACTCCAGCTTAATATAGCTTCAAAGGTATATAGCTTTATATCGTTTAACGCCGATAACTATATACAGAAATTAGGGAAGCTGTGGGAAGTCCTATGACTCCTTCTCATGCCATACTGTTTATGGTTAAATCTAAAAAGGACTTTTTAGAAAAGAGTGATTTTAAGCCTACAATGTTTATATTTTACAGACACAGACGTTTTAAAAGCGTCCTGAACTTTAAGATGTAACCATAGGGTATCTATTATACATTCAGATTAGCTGCGAGAATCGTAGCTCTCATGGTGTGTACCTTTCCCATAGAGCTACGATGACACCGTTTATAGAATGTTCAGGTGTCAGGGTTAACTCCATCAAGAGCATAAACAACCGCCGTATTTCAATAGATTAAACATTATTATTATTATTAATAATAATAATAATAGACTTCATTTACAGAGGGTAATACACATTTAGTTAAAAATAATCTTCCATGTGGCCCTCTATTATTTGCACATTTACAATACTTATTGGTAAATTGGTTAAACATAATGAATAAGAGAATAAGATATCAGCAGTCAGCCTCACACTCCCTTGTATACGCAGCCAACTCCCATTCAGTTTCTGTCCACAGGCCTGCTCATACATTAGATTTCAAATTACTCAAACTCACAAATAATAATAATAATAATAATAATTAAGAAACATAAAACATGCACTCAAAAAATGATGACATCATAACATATATGTAGATACCTGAAAACATAGACAAACTAAAGAAAAAGAAAAAAAAAGAAGAAAAAAAAGAGGATATTAATTATTTGAAAAACAAAAATAACAAAACACACAAACAAGCAAACAAAGCTAAACGCTAACACTTTCCAACGTACTTGCATACAATCATACTGTCTGATGTACATATCTAACTCCCCTATATTCTCTAGTATTTTATTTACAAAATGTTCAAACGGAAAATTAAATATTCTGAACTGAAATAATTTCAGATTTAGATATATTATTTGCAATCTTTAATATCAGTCTAGATGTTTATAGTAATACATTAATAACTTTATGAAGTTTGTTTTATCCATTTTACGAAGTTACAATGAAAAGAATCAACTGTTTTCAAGCTTTTTAAGCTGTGTGGCAAGCTATTCCAAATGATTGGTCCAGAATATGTAACACTTTGCTTGAATATTTCTTTATTTGATTGTGGGTGGTCCAGAATATGTAACACTTTGCTTGAATATTTCTTTCTTTGGTTGTGGGCGGATACAATTATGGGCTGTTTCTGATCTCATAAGGGGTAATTTTTCATTTGCTATTCGACGTCTGAACATTTCATTTACATACTGAGGGTTTTCAGATCTCTATACTTTAAACATAAACTTTTCTTTTCGCAGATATAATCGGTCAAATACTGCTAATATTTTTAATTCTTACATGCTTTCTACTACATCCTCAACATTATAGTCCAATATTATCTTACATGCGCGTTTTTGTAGAGGACTGAGCCTTGTGGAAATCCATTTGTAATACTTGCGTCTTCAGACATAGTATTGTTGACCTATACTCTTTGTTTTCGATTGAGTAAGTCTGAGGAAAACCATGATATAACTTATCATCTGACAGTTTGTAGTGTTTCGGCTTTTTTTAAAAGAATGTTATGGTCCACAAGGTCAAATGCCTTTTTAAAGTCAATCATAACTAATCCAATTAAAAGACCATTTTTAATTGCTTCAAGCCATTTGCTTATCATTTCTAATAAGGCAGTCTCACATGAATGAGTGGAGTGCGTAGTCTAGTGGTAGAGCGCCGAACTCATGATCGAGAGGTCGTGGGTTCGATCCTCCGTCGCGGCCACGTTATTTATCCTTGAGCAAGATAATTAATCCACATTGCTTAGTACTGGTTCTACCCAGGAAGCCATCGAGAGTGATTAATCTAAGTTGCAAGAACTTGTTTCGCAATCGATGTAAAATAAATATGTTTAAAACAAAACATGAATGGTTAGGCCTAAAGCCAGACAGAGTTTTGTGAAGTAATTTGTACAAAATAAGAAATTCCATTAAAGAGTCGTGTACATGTTTTTCTAAAACTTTAGAAATAATAGGAAGGGCTGAGAGAGGCCTATAGTTATTGACATCATCTTTTGACCAACTTTTATGAAGAGATTCTACTTTACCTTCTGTCCATTTGTATGGAAATACTGCAGTCTTTATACTTTGATTACATATATAAGTAATACTATCCGTAATAGGAGGTGCAGCTATTTTGAACATATTTTTTTCTATACAGGGTCAATTTCGGAAAATGGTCAAATACGTCTTGGTCTAAAATCGGTTAAACATGGCAATACAATCATTTTTTGATATTTGTTTAACATTTGGACACACCGCCTTGTATGAACGTGTCCACTTTCTCAATAGTAATTAGCAAAAGCATCAAAAAGCACACTTTAAAACAAGTCTCAAAATCAGTTTACTCAAATTGGGACAGGGTGTACACCACATTTGCGGTCTTGTATTTAAGGTGTAGGTATGGGTCAAGGCAATGCATTTTTTTATATTTGGCACACAACTGTTTCATTTATAATGAATTATACATTGCTATTTGCACTAATTAAACTTCATTTGTTTAGTTAATAGTGCCTATACACTTGTATGTGTGGTAGTTTGTAACACTGACGTTTTTCACTTTAGTTAACACATGTTTACATATGTTTATTAATCGCTGGCCAATAAGATCACATCCAGTGGCCTTAGATATATCCATATTTTTTGAGAACTTTTCAATTTGCAATTTCGGGAATTTTAAATCAGGTTTCTTCAGGAACCCTGCTATCACAGAAAGATTTAAGTTTTTCAAATTCCGATCTTACAACATGTTCTTTTATGTTTGAAGGTACTGAAACGGAGAACCTATTTAATTCATTTACAATTTTGTTGCATTCATTTATCGCATTTTCGTCAATTTTAAGTGAAGGAATATTTGAGTTGCTATTTCTTTTATTGACTCCTATTGCCATACACTACCAGGTTTATTATTGTTTTCTATTATCAAAGCTGAATATTGTGCCTTTTTTGGATTGTTTAATAAGTGTAATAACTTTATTTCCCATATTTTGTATTGATTTTCATCATTTAATGATTTGTATCTATCTCTTGTATTTATGGCATCAATAATATCAGGAGTTATCCACTCTGGCTGTTGTTCATACTTTACCCTGTGTGATTTCATGCGCAAATGTTTGATAATATTCAAAAACATAGATGCCAATGTGTCTACAATTTCGTTTGTGTCATCAAATACTTTGATTATATCCCACGGTGCAGACTGCAGATCGTGTATGAAATTGTCCTCATTAAAATGTTTGTAAGACCGGTATGATATAGTATGATATGCGACAATATACAGATATTAGAAATATATACATACAACATTCAAAAACTATAGCTATTTCTAAGTATATGTGACTTATATCGTATACTAGTATTTGAAAGAATGAGAGTTGTATATTAGCGCGCTCTATTTCACTCTCGTGAAAATAATACAGGTTTTTACTAGTAAATAGCCAGAGATATTTGGAGGCACCCACGGTTTCGGTAAGTTAGATCTGCAAATGCAATAAGTATAATTGCGCAAGCGCAACACTTTACATCCTTTTTCAGGGAAAAAGAGATAACGCGGTTCGTATCTTGTTCATGTTGACTAAAAAACTGAATTTTTATGCTTTGCTTTAAGTAATCTTCCTTAGTTATTTTGCAATTTTATGATGCTCATGAGTTATTATGTACTCCACTTAGTTTACTTGTACGGTCGATTACCAATTAGTGTAGAGAATTTCTTAGATGATAGACAGTTTCGTGTCCGAATGGGTTCAACCCTATCTGACATTCATGAACAGGAGATGGGTGTGCCACAGGGCAGCATACTCTCTGTCACCCTTTTTAATATAAAAAATAATAGTATAGCTAAATGCATCAGTCGTGGTGTGGATTGCTCTCTATATGTTGGCGACTTTGTTATATGTTATCGACCTCAAACGTGCAAGCTTATTTAACATGTCCATCACACATCAAATGTCATAAATGCTTGTCTTACAAATCTCACTGGGGAAAAAGTGGTATGAAGGCATCGTGCAAAAAACATGAACACTATTGAGAGACAACTTCAACAATGTCTGAATAAACTTCAGACCTGGTCGGATGAAAGTGGTTTTAAATTTTCTAAATCTAAAACTAATTGTTTGCACTTTTTTCAACTACGTAAACATCATGAAGACCCTCATCTAACACTGGACGGGTCATCAATACCAGTAGTGGATGAAACAAAATTCCTTGGTCTTATTTTCGACCGTAAATTAACGTTTATACCACACCTTCAATACTCTAAAAACCAAAATACTTAAAACTCTTAATTTACATATGTTTATATTACTACCATATCATCCCTCTTTTGTAAATAGTTGTATCTTTATATATTTACATTAATTTTGAATTACTACTTCATTTCTCCATCTTTCATCAGTTTTTGCGCACAATATGACCTATTTATGTGTCGACGTGCCGTAAAACACCATTCATTCATTCATTCATACATTCATACATTCATTCATTCATTCATTCATCATTCATTCATTCATTCATTCATTCATTCATTCATTCATTCATTCATTCATTCATTCATTCATTCATTCATCCATTCATTCATAATATTACCATACCACACACACATTACACGCATTACACACATTACGATACGATGCCATGGCATGCCCTGCCCTGCGCTGCCCTGCCACTGCCCTGCCCTGCCCTGCCATGCCATGCCATACCATTAACGAGTTGTCTATGTAAAACCATAGAACGAATGATTAATGAGAGACTCGTTTGGTACCTGGCGTCCAACAAACTGATAACAAAGTATCAAAGTGGATTCCGGCGCCAACGATGCATAACAGACAATCTCATTCGATTTGATTCGTTTTTATCTAGTCGCTGTATTTTTTGACTTGGAGAAAGCTTATGATACTGCATGGAAGTACGGTATTATGAATGATCTTCATGACCTTGATCTTAAAGGCCAATTACCCATTTTTATAGACAAATTCTTAGATGATAAGACAGTTTCGTGTCCGAATGGGTTCAACCCTTCTCTGATATTCATGAACAGGAGATAGGTGTTCCACAGGGCAGCATACTCTCTGTCACGCTTTTTAATATAAAGATTAACAGCATATAAAAAAAAAGGAGTATGACAATGGACCTTTGGAAACGGCCGAGCACGACACATACGAAATGTTGCAGTCTCGGTTTGATTGAGACTGTTCATGAGCGGTAGTGAAATATGCTAGCTACCGCTCACGCCCTCTAGCCCCGGGTTGAGCAGAACTCAATATTCATAAAATCAATAGTACACAATTTTAACCATCCCGAAGATGGCATGCCTACGGCGGTGGACATGGAGTTATATGCTTAAAATGCATCAATCCAGGTGTGGATTGTTCTCTATATGTTGGCGACTTCGTTATATGTTATCGTGCTAAAACATGAATACTATTGAGGGAAAATTACAACAATGTCTCAATAAACTTCAGACCTGGTCTGATGAAAATGGTTTTAAATTTTCTGAATCTAAAACCAATTGTATGTACTTTTGTCAACTACGCAAACATCACGAAGACCCTCATCTAACACTGGGCGGTTCACCTTTACCAATAGTGGATAAGACAAAATTCCTAGGTCTGATTTTTGACCGAAAATGAACGTTTATACCACACCTTAAATACTTGAATGCCAAATGCCTTAAAGCTCTTAACTTACTTAAAGTTGTTGGGGAGCAGATCGAAAAGATCTCATATCAGATCCAAGCTGGACTACAGCTCAATAGTATATGGATCGACTTGCAAGTCATACTTGCAGATGCTCGATCCTATACATATTCAAGGATTACGACTCGCCTTAGGTGCCTTTCGTACATCACCAGCCGAAAGTCTAAATGTTGAAACTAATGAACCATCACTGTCTCGGACGGGACAAATTAGCCCTTCAGTATATCATTAAATTACAATCTAACCCTTCAAATCCAACTTTCGATACTGTTTTTAATCCTAATTATGAACCTCTTTTTGATCGAAAACCGAAGGCCATTCGATCATTTGCTTTTCGTATTAAACAAAATTAAGTCACTGAAATGGACCTAAATTTGATTGCCAAGTACAAAGTACCACAAATTCCATTATAGATCCTACTATCTTTCAAAGCAAATTTAATGAAATTAAATCGAAATACAGTAACTTTCAAGATATATACACAGATGGTTCTAAAGATGAAGACAAGGTAGCCGCAGCAGCTGTTGTTCACAAACATAGCATAAAGAGACGCCTGCCTGACACGGCTTCTATCTTTTCAGCTGAACTTAAGACAATTGAACTTGCCTTAAATTGTATTCAGAAATCTGATGATGACTATTTCGAAATCTTTTCTGATTCCCTTTCATCTCTTCAAGCACTGGTTAATATGAAACATGATAATCCAGTTGAGCTTCAACTTTTAGAAAAGTACAATTCTCTTATAGTTGATAATGTTATTATTTTCTGCTGGCTTCCAATGTAATGATAGAGCTGATAGTGCTGCTAAAGCAGCATTAGGTTTACATATATCTAATACCAAATTACCTTATACTGATTTTAAAAGTTGTATCAACACATATATTCGTAACTCTTGGCAAGCCGCTTGGGCCTTGTCGGTGAACAATAAACTCCATTCCATTTAACCGTTACTCGGAGAATGGCGTCTTTCTAGTAGACATATTCGTCGAGAGGAAGTTGTCCTAGCCAGGGTGAGAATAGGGCATACACCCTGTACTCATTCATATTTATTACAAGGCGAGCAGTTGCCAGAATGTATACCCTGTTTAGCACCGTTAACGGTCAAACATATCTTGTTGGAATGTGTAGACTTTGATCCTATGCGACAAAGATACTACACAGTTAATACTTTGAAAGAGTTGTTTGATACTATAGATTTTAGTCTTGTTTCAGATTTCCTTAAAGAAATCAGGTTTTTATAAATCAATATAATATTTTCCTATATATATTAACTTGTTTACAAGCCCGTTGGCGGGCATTTGTTGATTTACGTATATACATAGTTTATATTGCTACCATATCATCCCTTATTGATAGTTTTATCTTTATACGTTTTTACTTTTCCAAATTTAAATATATTTACATATTTATTTTATTTTTAAAATGCAAAACAACATTCCAAAGCTTTACAAAACTATCCTTTTACAGTCTCAAAACTTTAATCATACAAAAAAATAATGAATCTCTATAACATGAAACTATGAAACTGCCATAACTATGTTACAGAAGTTCTAGATAAAAATCAGTTTCCCCTGACTTTTCCCGATTTTTCAGAAATTTAAAATTTCCCGGATCATTTTTCAAAGTTACTTGACCATTCCCTGACAATGAAATAATAAATTCAAATTTCCCTGACTTTTCAAGGTTGCTTGCAACCCTGTTTAATGTCCTTGTTAAAATATTAATTTTTGAACAAATGCATAATTTTGCTGCTTCAGAATATTAAAAACAAAACAAAGCAAATAAGCAAGTTCATGCAACATTTCTATTCCGAATGTATCACTCTAAAACCGCCTCTTAAAGTTAATATGCGTCCCTTGTATTTCATTCAAAGAGTCACATCTTGATCCCAGATTTTAGCTCTACCGGGCATAGGACAGCAGAGCTTATGTCATGGCGAAGTTTCCATAGTCTGTCCGTCCTTTAACATTGTCTTCAAACAACTTATTCTTTAAAACCGCTTGACAGATTTTGACCAAACTTCACATGGATGATCCTTAGATGAATGTTTTTTAGATTTGATAAACTAAGATCAGAGCGACATCCAAGATGAGCACCATTAACATATATGGTCTTTCGTATATTGAGATTTTGCATGTTTTTCATAGACTTATATAAGAAAAAACGTTAAAAATAGTCTTCTCTGAAACTAGGAGGCACAGAGCTCTAATGTATTACATGTAGCATCAGCTTATGGTCCTCTACTTAGTTTGTTCAAATGGTGACCATGGGGTCAAATTTGGCACCTCCCCGGGGTCTCGGTTAAAATTTAAAATATTCTTCTCTGAATCTAAAGGTCTTCATCATGACCTCTGCATTGTTTCAGGTGCCATCTCGCTCATATCACTAGATCAGTGGCAGAAAAACTATAAAGTGGCTCCAGGGTAAATGGAGTGTCTACAATATAATTTGCAGCAACTCTGTAGTTCAGGGTGAGAAGGTTCTAGGCCCGTTATCCATATTTTATCTCGATGTACATGGATGATATATCTGGTATGTTCATTCCTGTTAACCGCCATATAACCTTTCATGTGTTGGTGCACCTTAAAACCCCAATTGAATTCTTCTCTGAAATGGAAAAAGTAAGAGGTTTTAATATTTTGCATTTGCTATACGCTTATGCTAAATGGTCCTCTTTCAATTGTTTTTCAAATGGTGACCTTGGGGTCAAATTTGGCCCCGCCCCAGGGGTCAAATGTTTTACATAGACTTGTATAGGTAAATACTTAACAAAATATTCTTCTGAAACTACAAAAGCCAGAGGTTTAGTATTTTGAATTTACCATCAGCTTATGGTCTTCTACCAAGCTTGTTTAAATGTCATATTTGACCCCGCCCTAGGGGTCACATGTTTTAGATAGACTTATATAGGCATAATCTACACAAAACTCGTCTTCTCAGAAATAGCTTGGTCAATTTAGACCAAACTTCACATGGATGATCCTTAAACGAATATTTTTCAAATTTGTTAAAATAAATAAAACGTGACATCCAAGATGACCACCAAAGAAAAGTCTTTGAATTACTTCTTTAAAACCGGGAAGCTATGGCTGTGGCTTCAAATACCACTGGATAATTTATAAACTTTCTTTTTTAATTCTTCGTATTTATGGGATGGCGTCCTCCGTCAGTCCGTTAACTTTTGCCTTGTTGACGCGATAGGACCTTCATTTTTCATTCAATATATTTTGAACTTTACCAGATTCTTGAGATCAATGAAAGCTCGAAGGAGTTCGAAAACCAGCCAGGTCAAATCAGTAATACCAGAGTTATGGCCCTTGATTTAGTTCCAAATGCTGCATTTTGCCTCTTTCAGACGATATGGCCTTCGTTTTTCATCCGAACTTTACCAAACTTTACCAGAGTGTTACTATCAATTAACTCTTGGACAAGTGTGAAAACCAGCCAAATCAATGGTAACACCGGAGTTATGGCCCTTGAATTATTTCAGTGCTGTGAGGACGACAGGACCTTCATTATGCCGGATTTAGGGAAACTTTTGCAGGGATTATCAGTACCAATACAAATAAATATTTAGACGTGCTACAAAAAATGGTTGATTAGTATAATATTACAAAACATCGTAGTATTAAAATGATACAGATTGAAGCAAGAGATGAGAAGAAAAAAAGAAGTGTATTTCAACTTGTATGGAGAAATGAAAAGCAATCAAATTAAGCCAATGTTTAAAATAGAAGAAAAGGTTAGAATCAGCAAGTACAAAAGAACTTTTGAGAAAGGGTATACACCAAAACTGGACGGAAGGAATATTTGTTATTGATGAAATTCAACATACCAATGCTATAACATAAAAAATAAAAGATTTAAACAACCAAAGGATTGACGAGAGCTTCTATGAATTGGAAATGTAAAACCTGACCAAGAAGTATTTAGAATTGAAAAAGGTATACGACGTGATTATAAAAGGAAACAAGCTTTGGTTCTGTGGAAGGGCTATAATGATGATTTTAATAGTTGGATACCGTTTAAGAACATTCACAATATTAAATAAGGGCTTAAAAATAAATAATATATAGTATTATTATATATAATGGAACAAGAAAGTAAAAAAAAAAAAGAAAAGATAAATAAAGAAAAGAAAATGCAAGGCAAGCAGGGCCAAGTAGATTATGAGGTAGTTCGTGGTGATTTTACGGCTACCAAAAAACAAGTCAAGTCAATAAGCGAAAAAGATTGCTTGCCGAATTGGATTATTATCAATAAAAGCTAAATATAAACAGGGAAGAGCTACTTCAACTAAAATACAAGATAGCAGAATGCAGAAAAACAACATAATAGAATATGATATGTGTAGCGACGATGGAGACTACTGTCCGGTTCCGTCTGACTTTGCTTGATGATTTCAAATGTTATTAGTTATTAGTTATGTTATAAAAGGAAACTGGATTAAAATATTATTTTTATAGAATCGATAAACCAGATTGATGAGTAGTATAAAAGGGTGTATCAACGTTGTTTTCCCGAGCAGGGGCTTACTCAAGCGTATAAAAATGTGATAAAGGCTTTTAACAAGAAGCATATCATCGTTTTTGCTAGTTAAAAATAGTAGCATTTACAAAATACAGTCACTCCAACAGGTATTACAACGCAAAGATGATTCAAAAAGTACATAACAAACACATTCAGTAAAAAAGCACACGGTCATTGACAAAAGGTAACTCCGGCGAGTTTAAACCGGTTCAAAGGTGCACCAAACCTCACTCTTACCCTGTCATCATCCCTAAACAACAGGACAGTGTAATAGAAATAACCCCCGCCGAGTTAAACCCCTTACATTTGAGAAAGCGTAGATAGGTGTAATAAGAAAAAAAGACAGAAATGTTCATGTATATAATATATCAAAAAATAAGTTAAACCTAAGAAGCTAATCTCATATGTATTCGATGACTTAAAACACTTCTGCGACTAGGCATATCACAACCCTCATTTTATGGAGATGTTGTCTATAAACTTCGAAAGTTAAAGGGGTCTGACGGGTTTCCTGACCGCTTTACAAATGTAATCAGGAAGTTCGTCAGAAAAGGATATAACCCCTTGGTTTTACAGCGCACTGCATGTTTAGTTATTGACCCCTCTACAGTCAGTCATTACGCTTCACTTTTCACTTGTGCGATGACTGGACTACCTCTTGGGACTCTATGATTGTACCTACTGAAACCCCAACTAAGGGAGGTGGGTGCATGAGCTTTCGTCCCTCGGGTTTTCTGGTCGTACCCTAGATTGGTCTTCTCTTTAGCTGCAACTACTATGGTTGTTCAGTACGATTCTGGATACATCCTGAGATGTTTATTATTTTGTATGTATATCTTTAGTTGGTTTCTCTGGATGTGGACTTTATTGTTAGAGATTTCCTTTTGATGGGATTTAGTTTTGTTTACACTGTCTTGTCTATTTG